>CM060954.1:7428243-7590743 GCA_030765055.1 Mantis religiosa | reverse complement strand
ATAATAATAATAATAATAATAATAATAATAATAATAATAATAATAATAATAATAATAATAATAATAATAATAATAATAATAATAATAATAATAATAATAATAATAATAATAATAATAATAATAATAATAATAATAATAATAATAATAATAATAATAATAATAATAATAATAATAATAATAATAATAATAATAATAATAATAATAATAATAATAATAATAATAATAATAATAATAATAATAATAATAATAGTAATAATAATAATAATAATAATAATAATAATAATAATAATAATAATAATAGTAATAATAGTAATAATAGTAATAATAGTAATAATAGTAATAATAGTAATAATAGTAATAATAGTATTAATAGTAATAATAGTAATAATAGTAATAAGAGTAATAATAGTAATAATAATAATAGTAATAATAATAATAGTAATAATAATAATAATAATAATAATAATAGTAATAATAATAATAATAATAATAATAATAATAATAATAATAATAATAATAATAATAATAATAATAATAACAATAATAATAATAATAATAATAGTAATGATAATAACAATAATAATAATAATAATAATAGTAATGATAATAATAGTAATAATGATAATAATAGTAATAATAATGATAATAATAGTAATAATGGTAATAATAGTAATAATGGTAATAATAATAGTAATAATAATAATAGTAATAATAATAATAATAATAATAATAATAATAATAATAATAATAATAATAATAATAATAATAATAATAATAATAATAATAATAATAATAATAATAATAATAATAATAATAATAATAATAATAATAATAATAATAATAATAATAATAATAATAATAATAATAATAATAATAATAATAATAATAATAATAATAATAATAATAATAATAATAATAATAATAATAATAATAATAATAATAATAATAATAATAATAATAATAATAATAATAATAATAATAATAATAATAATAATAATAATAATAATAATAATAGTAATAATAGTAATAATAGTAATAATAGTAATAATAGTAATAATAGTAATAATAGTAATAATAGTAATAATAGTAATAATAGTAATAATAGTAATAATAGTAATAATAGTAATAATAGTAATAATAGTAATAATAGTAATAATAGTAATAATAGTAATAATAGTAATAATAGTAATAATAGTAATAATAGTAATAATAGTAATAATAGTAATAATAGTAATAATAGTAATAATAGTAATAATAGTAATAATAGTAATAATAGTAATAATAGTAATAATAGTAATAATAGTAATAATAGTAATAGTAATAATAGTAATAGTAATAATAGTAATAATAGTAATAATAGTAATAATAGTAATAATAGTAATAATAGTAATAATAGTAATAATAGTAATAATAGTAATAATAGTAATAATAGTAATAATAGTAATAATAGTAATAATAGTAATAATAATAATAATAATAATAATAATAATAATAATAATAATAATAATAATAATAATAATAATAATAATAATAATAATAATAATAATAGTAATAATAGTAATAATAATAATAATAATAATAATAATAATAATAATAATAATAATAATAATAATAATAATAATAGTAATAATAGTAATAATAGTAATAATAGTAATAATAGTAATAATAGTAATAATAGTAATAATAGTAATAATAGTAATAATAGTAATAATAGTAATAATAGTAATAATAGTAATAATAGTAATAATAGTAATAATAGTAATAATAGTAATAATAGTAATAATAGTAATAATAGTAATAATAGTAATAATAGTAATAATAGTAATAATAGTAATAATAGTAATAATAGTAATAATAGTAATAATAGTAATAATAGTAATAATAGTAATAATAGTAATAATAGTAATAATAGTAATAATAGTAATAATAGTAATAATAGTAATAATAGTAATAATAGTAATAATAGTAATAATAGTAATAATAGTAATAATAGTAATAATAGTAATAATAGTAATAATAGTAATAATAGTAATAATAGTAATAATAGTAATAATAGTAATAATAGTAATAATAGTAATAATAGTAATAATAATAATAATAATAGTAATAATAGTAATAATAATAGTAATAATAGTAATAATAGTAATAATAATAATAATAATAATAATAATAATAATAATAATAATAATAATAATAATAATAATAATAATAATAATAATAATAATAATAATAATAATAATAATAATAATAATAATAATAATAATAATAATAATAATAATAATAATAATAATAATAATAATAATAATAATAATAATAATAATAATAATAATAATAATAATAATAATAATAATAATAATAATAATAGTAATAATAGTAATAATAGTATTAATAGTAATAATAGTAATAATAGTAATAATAGTAATAATAATAATAGTAATAATAATAATAGTAATAATAATAATAATAGTAATAATAATAATAATAGTAATAATAATAATAGTAATAATAACAATAATAATAATAACAATAATAATAATAACAATAATAATAATAATAATAATAATAATAATAATAATAATGATAATAATAGTAATGATAATAATAGTAATAATGATAATAATAGTAATAATAATGATAATAATAGTAATAATGGTAATAATAGTAATAATGGTAATAATAATAATGGTAATAATAATAATGGTAATAATAATAATGGTAATAATAATAATAATAATAATAATAATAATAATAATAATAATAATAATAATAATAATAATAATAATAATAATAATAATAATAATAATAATAATAATAATAATAATAATAATAATAATAATAATAATAATAATAATAATAATAATAATAATAATAATAATAATAATAATAATAATAATAATAATAATAATAATAATAATAATAATAATAATAATAATAATAATAATAATAATAATAATAATAATAATAATAATAATAATAATAATAATAATAATAATAATAATAATAATAATAATAATAATAATAATAATAATAATAATAATAATAATAATAATAATAATAATAATAATAATAATAATAATAATAATAATAATAATAATAATAATAATAATAATAATAATAATAATAATAATAATAATAATAATAATAATAATAATAATAGTAATAATAATAATAATAGTAATAATAGTAATAATAGTAATAATAGTAATAATAGTAATAATAGTAATAATAGTAATAATAGTAATAATAGTAATAATAGTAATAATAGTAATAATAGTAATAATAGTAATAATAGTAATAATAGTAATAATAGTAATAATAGTAATAATAGTAATAATAGTAATAATAGTAATAATAGTAATAATAGTAATAATAGTAATAATAGTAATAATAGTAATAATAGTAATAATAGTAATAATAGTAATAATAGTAATAATAGTAATAATAGTAATAATAGTAATAATAGTAATAATAGTAATAATAGTAATAATAGTAATAATAGTAATAATAGTAATAATAGTAATAGTAATAATAGTAATAGTAGTAATAGTAATAATAGTAATAATAGTAATAATAGTAATAATAGTAATAATAGTAATAATAGTAATAATAGTAATAATAGTAATAATAGTAATAATAGTAATAATAGTAATAATAGTAATAATAGTAATAATAGTAATAATAGTAATAATAGTAATAATAATAATAATAATAATAATAATAATAATAATAATAATAATAATAATAATAATAATAATAATAATAATAATAATAATAATAATAATAATAATAATAATAATAATAATAATAATAATAATAATAATAATAATAATAATAATAATAATAATAATAATAATAATAATAATAATAATAATAATAGTAATAATAATAATAATAGTAATAGTAATAATAGTAATAATAGTAATAATAGTAATAATAGTAATAATAGTAATAATAGTAATAATAGTAATAATAGTAATAATAGTAATAATAGTAATAATAGTAATAATAGTAATAATAGTAATAATAGTAATAATAGTAATAATAGTAATAATAGTAATAATAGTAATAATAGTAATAATAGTAATAATAGTAATAATAGTAATAATAGTAATAATAGTAATAATAGTAATAATAGTAATAATAGTAATAATAGTAATAATAGTAATAATAGAAATAATAGTAATAATAGTAATAATAGTAATAATAGTAATAATAGTAATAATAGTAATAATAGTAATAATAGTAATAATAGTAATAATAGTAATAATAGTAATAATAGTAATAATAGTAATAATAGTAATAATAGTAATAATAGTAATAATAGTAATAATAGTAATAATAGTAATAATAGTAATAATAGTAATAATAGTAATAATAGTAATAATAGTAATAATAGTAATAATAGTAATAATAGTAATAATAGTAATAATAGTAATAATAGTAATAATAGTAATAATAGTAATAATAGTAATAATAGTAATAATAGTAATAATAGTAATAATAGTAATAATAGTAATAATAGTAATAATAGTAATAATAGTAATAATAGTAATAATAGTAATAATAATAATAATAATAATAATAGTAATAATAATAATAATAATAATAATAATAATAATAATAATACTAATAATAATAATAATAATAATAATACTAATAATACTAATAATACTAATAATACTAATAATACTAATAATACTAATAATACTAATAATAATAATAATAATAATAATAATAATAATAATAATAATAATAATAATAATAATAATAATAATAATAATAATAATAATAATAATAATAATAATAATAATAATAATAATAATAATAATAATAATAATAATAATAATAATAATAATAATAATAATAATAATAATAATAATAATAATAATAATAATAATAATAATAATAATAATAATAATAATAATAATAATAATAATAATAATAATAATAATAATAATAATAATAATAATAATAATAATAATAATAATAATAATAATAATAATAATAATAATAATAATAATAATAATAATAATAATAATAATAATAATAATAATAATAATAATAATAATAATAATAATAATAATAATAATAATAATAATAATAATAATAATAATAATAATAATAATAATAATAATAATAATAATAATAATAATAATAATAATAATAATAATAATAATAATAATAATAATAATAATAATAATAATAATAATAATAATAATAATAATAATAATAATAATAATAATAATAATAATAATAATAATAATAATAATAATAATAATAATAATAATAATAATAATAATAATAATAATAATAATAATAATAATAATAATAATAATAATAATAATAATAATAATAATAATAATAATAATAATAATAATAATAATAATAATAATAATAATAATAATAATAATAATAATAATAATAATAATAATAATAATAATAATAATAATAATAATAATAATAATAATAATAATAATAATAATAATAATAATAATAATAATAATAATAATAATAATAATAATAATAATAATAATAATAATAATAATAATAATAATAATAATAATAATAATAATAATAATAATAATAATAATAATAATAATAATAATAATAATAATAATAATAATAATAATAATAATAATAATAATAATAATAATAATAATAATAATAATAATAATAATAATAATAATAATAATAATAATAATAATAATAATAATAATAATAATAATAATAATAATAATAATAATAATAATAATAATAATAATAATAATAATAATAATAATAATAATAATAATAATAATAATAATAATAATAATAATAATAATAATAATAATAATAATAATAATAATAATAATAATAACAGTTCACTTGTAGTTAACATATTCAAACAATTCAGCTATACTATAAAACATTAACATCATTAACATTAACAAAATCAATTGTCAAAGTAATCATAATATTCTTTTATGCTATAAAAACAATGGAGTGAAAGAAGTTTTTTGAGACAAATTCTAAATCGATGCAGTGCAGGTATTTGCTTCAGATAATTGGGTAATTTATTATAAAGCTGGAGGCCAGTATATACAAAACTTTTTTCAAAAGAACTAGTGCTATGTGTGATTACATGAAGGTTATCTTTTCTTCTGGTATCATGAGAATGTATCTGTGAGTTTGTTGTGTACATACTGAGATTATTTTTTATGTAGCATAATGTTTCATATATGTAAATACAGGGGAGGGGCAATATATTTAATTCCTTAAATAATGGCCTACAACTGGTTCTTTTATTAACATGTAGTATTATCCTAATTGCCCGTTTTTGCATTTTAAAAATAGATTTTGCTCCTATTGAATTACCCCAAAATAATATTCCAAAGCTAAGAACAGATTGAAAATATGCATGATATAAAGATATGACCGATTTCAAGTCCATGATTTTTGAAATGACTGTGATGGCATAAGTTATTTTACTCAGTTTTTGAGATAGTATTTGAATGTGAGCCGACCACTTTAAATTATTATCCACCCATACCCCTAGAAATTTTGTACTATCTGTGTATGAGATATATTTGCCCTGGAACTCTATAAAGGGATGACTGGCAAGTGTATTTTGTTTATGATGAAAAGCTATTGCTGTTGTTTTTTCTGTATTTATTAATAATCTATTAATGTTGAACCAGTTTAGCAATTCAGACATTGTCTGTTCTATCTTAAATATTAAGGATCTCAAGTTGTAACCAGAAATATATAAGTTTGTATCATCAGCAAATAATGTTGGATAACTATTTTTTAAGGAACACTCTAGATCATTTATATATATCAGAAATAAAACAGGTCCAAGAATTGAACCTTGGGGGACACCATATTTTATTACTGCCATAGATGATAAATATGTTATAATTTCATTTGTATTTACATGTGTATAAGTGATTTCTACCATCTGTTGTCGGGATGTTAAATATTCTTTAAACCACTTGTTCACTGTTCCACGTATACCAATAACAGCTAGTTTTTCCAATAAAATTTTGTGGTCTACTAAGTCGAATGCCTTTGACAAATCTAAAAATATACCAATATTTTCTTCTTTTTTATCCATAGATTCATATATACGTTTAACAAAATCTGCTATTGCTGTGTTTATTGACTTGTCTTTACGAAATCCATGTTGTTTGTTTGTTATTATACTGTGTTTATCGAGGAATGATGTAAGTCTGACGTACATTACTTTTTCTATTAATTTTGAATAAACGGATAGTAGTGATACAGGTCTATAGTTACCTACATCAAATTCTTCCCCCTTCTTAATGAGAGGTTTCACCTTAGCCACCTTCAATTTTTCTGGAAATTCACCCGTTGATAGTGAGAGGTTTATTATGTAACATAGGGGTTTTATTAAATTTTGGTAGCAGTTCTTTATAACACTGTCAGGAATTTCATCAATACCACAAGATGATTTACATTTCAAACCCTTGATTATGCTTTCCAGCTCCATTTCTGTGACTGGGGTTAAATACATACTATTGCATTGTTTTGGATATCTATTTGGCTGTGGGAAATCTTTCTTCAGGCTATCATTCGAACTATTTTGAACTATATTTGTGTAATAGTTATTAAAAAGATTGGCTACTTGTTTTGGGTCACTTATTTTAATTCCCTTGTTCCTAAGGTGTATATTCTCGGGGATATTCTTATCTTGCTTAATTTCTCGTTTAATTAAGGTCCACATGGCTTTTGATTTATTTTGTGATTCATGTATAAACCTTGCATTATGCAGTTTTTTTGCTTCAACCAATACTTTGGTATATATATGTTTGTATTTTTTATAGTAGGTTTTGAATTGTTCCGACTTATTTCCAGCTTTTATGATTCTACTAAGAAATTTCATTCTGTGACTTGAATTTATAATACCAGGTGTTATCCATCTGTTTTTTGGTTGCCGAATTGGCACTCTTGTTTTTGGTAATGCTGTTTGAAAGCAATAATTGAAAGTATTAAAAAACTCATTATATGCATCATCTACTGAGTGGTATTGGTATACTAGATGCCATGACTGTTTTTGTAGTAAGTAATTTAAATAATCTAAGTTATTTTCTTTGATCATCCTTATGTATTTATAGCCGAGCTTTTTGTTTGGTAACCTACATCTGATTTTGCTTTTAATACTTATAATCTGTGCTAAGTGGTCTGAAAATCCTGTTTCAATTACCTGCAAGCTATATTCCCATAGGTTTTTGTTTATAATAATTTGGTCTAGTGCTGTTTGACAATGTGGTGTTACTCTAGTGGGCACAAATACTACTGGCTCCATTCCAAAAGAATTTAGCATGCACATTAGCTCTGGTTTTGGTGTGCTATCTAGAAAGTTTACGTTTAGATCACCTATGATTACATGTTTCTTTCCTTTGTTTAATGCTGTTTGATTTATTATTTCCAAGCAGTCAATAAGCAGGTCAAGGCTACTGTTAGGGGGCCTATATATACAAGTAATTAATAAATTAAAATGTGTTAATTCTACTGTGCAAGAATCAAATTTTCCTTCAATATTTAAATCTGGGAAATATGTGCAAGGTTTAGCCACTATTTTGGAATTTACATATATACATGTACCTCCATGCTTTATAGTTTTCCTACAGAATTCAGTTATTAAAGTAAAATTAGGTATTGTGAAAAATTCAATTTCGATAATGATGATGATGATGATGATGATGATGATGCTGATGGTGGTGGTGATGATGATGATGATGATGGTGATGATGATGATGATGATGATGATGATGATGATGATGATGATGATGATGATGATGATGATGATGATGATGATGATGATGAAAAACTTGAACAACTGCAACTTGAACAGCCAGTTAAGCAAGCTTCTCATCCAGCCACTGGTGCCTCTAGTCTCCTTGAAGATTGTGCAGCAGAATATCTCCAGTACTCCATTTACACAGATGGCTCTCGGATAGCTGAAGGGCTTAGTATAAATGCTAAGGTAGGATGTGCGTTTGTTGTATTCTCTCGCTCCATAGAATGCCATTCTTCCATGTTCAGACTTGCCAAGGAGTGTTCAGTTTTCAAGCTGAATTATTAGCAATCCATGAATCAGTGAAATGGTGCAACAACTTACAATGTACCGCTCGCCTTTACAGTGACATACAAGCAGCAATTGCAGCTTTGAAAGATACGAAAAAATGTAGTTCTATTGCAGCTGCGACTTCCGATCTTCCAGAGACATACACTCTATGCCCCATTTCGTATGTGAGGCAAACTTTAAAGGAGATTATCATCAACGACTGGAATGAATACTTCTTAAAAAGTGATTGTGGTGCTTTGACTAAGGATTTATATTTCCCAACAGTTTCTGACAGACATAAATGTAAATTCGTTAATCCTAAGTATGTTCTCACTCAATTTTTAATTGCACATTGCAAATTTTCAGCTTACTTATTTCGATTCAAAATCAAATCCACAGGTGATTGTATGTATTTGTGGAAATCATCTTCAAGATGTCCCTCACATTTTATTTGATTGCCCGTTTATCTGTTTTGAAAGATACGAACTTGAATTATTGCTTCAATTCTTAGGTTACACTTTCTACACATAGTCTGATGAATTACAAAACTTATCAATATTTCATGACTTTCTTAAACAAAATATGTCTTAAGCTAAATGATTCATCTTGATGTTTACTGTTTGTCAGCTTGATATCAAATTTGTTATGTTTTTGTAAATTGTATTATATTCATAAATTTGTAAAACTATATTCCTAATATACCTTAGGGTAAAATAGGAATCAAACAATTGGATAATAAATAAATAAATGATAAATAATGATGATGATGGTAATGATGATGATGATGATGATGATGATGATGATGATGATGATGATGATGATGATGATGATGATGATGATGATGATATATCTTTTAAGGCAGTGAGAGCTTTCCAGTTTTGTGCTTTGACCCGTGAAAGAAGTTGGCGTCTTTCAGAAACACCAATGAATTTTACATTAAATTAATGTATTTACAAATGTGTGTAGTATCTAGTTTTAGCAGTTGAAACAATGACAAAAGCCCAAAGTACGGTAAGTTGTGCCTGTTGTTGTGTGCTGTAGATTTATGCCATGAAGGTATTCTCAAAACTGATAACGAGCCGTCTGAGTATAATAAACCGGTCTTCAGGCCATATATAAAGTGGAGGGCAAAGAACCAGAGTAGTAAAAAACCGTGCATAAACAGAATTATAGATACAAATGTTGTTACTTTTACTACTACGGTAGTATTGGTATCGTCCATACCTAGCCAGATCCATGTAAACTACAGCAGCAAACAACTTTTCAGCGCATCTCAGTTGATAAGATAAATATGCCCACATTTATTAAATTATTATTAAATAGTTTAAAATGATTAGTGAGAACGGAAAATTGAAGAATGGCGTGAAACTATATATGCATTAATGTTTAGAGGCCGAATATATCTATTCGTCATAAACTCTCACGGATACAAAGTGGACATTCCATGTAGTATATAAGGACGGTTCGCATGACAACACAGCGGGGAGGTATGAAGCTACAGGGTCGCTCTTATGAGCTCAAACACTACACATAGAACATCCTGCGAAGTCCTGCGCGAAATGTGACGCTGGGCCACGGCGTACAAGGTGGCACCAACCCATGTAGCGACCATGACCTCCCTTTTGAACCATTTTATAAACATTTGCTTCTGATTTAGAATCACTATTTAAACAACATCAGAAAAACTCGAAATTTTATACTCACATATAAAGTCAGGTTTTTATATTTTACTGAAATAGATCGCAAATTATGATATAGAGCGATAGGCAAAGTTTTAACGTGGGTTGCTATCCGGAGGCCTCGAGTATCTGTTGGATTTGCCTGACCAAGAGCTAAAAAACTCCCATTTGCGAAACTTATGCATTGGTAAATTTAAACAAATAAGGAGAGATGTCTCGGAAAGAGTGGCGTTTTGTCGTTAATTGTGAGCTTTAAAAACTACAATTTTTTTTTATTTGGAGTCTGTGTATTTCTTGAGTTCTGTTTATAAAAAGTCATTCATTTTGAAGAAGACTTCTGAAGATTTTTAAATTTTTTTCATTTTCTTTATTAAGTAAGTAAATTGACATTTCCATGTTAATAGTTGATCTAATGTGAGTCCAAGGTACCTCACCTAATCTGATTCTGGAATCGGCTCTGCTCTGAGTAAAATAGAATGAAGCTGACTTTTGCATTTGCGAGTGAAATTGACAATGCAACTGTAAGTGTACACCATCTTTTGTCATGGGCGGAGCTGTGTTTATCTAACAAGACCAGATGTTGCTTACCGATGTGTGCCATCTGTTGGCAGTGTGGAGAACTACCGACAAGTAGAAAAAAATACAAAATATTGTTATTGTAGTTCTCAAGACAAAACTAAGGTAACGAGGTGAAGAAAACTGTACTGAAAACGACACTAAACTTATCAAAAATATAAAGAACAAATTGTATAGCATTAAAGCTACAAAAACGGAAAACTTTTGCTAGAATTGGATAGAAAGGAAAATATTGGCGTGCGAAACAAAGAAATTGAGACTCATTACAGCTAATTCCTAGAGATAAAAGTACTACAATTAAGAAATACGAATATTGTTCTTTAGTTGTCCCTGCGTAGGTGATGGTGCTGTCAGTACAGATGAAAATAATGAACTGCAACTACAAGAAGAAAATGTAATGTTTAAATATGTCCACTAAAGAAAGCAACAACTATAACATATGAGTGCAGAAGCTTTAATGTCATGTTGGCACGTTGGCCATAGTAGCTCAATGGTTTAGAGCGCCTGGACGGAGACCGGAAAATCCGTTGTTCAAAACCTGGCTACCCCTTCATAGTGCGTCCTACACACGACCAATGTGAAAGAACAATTAATTTCCACTAATTGTACCTAATAGTGCTTAACTATAAAGCCCTGGCCTTAAAGTACTTACAGCATAGTAAGTCGTCATTAAGATAGTTGTCTCATGTGTTTATGAGAACTCCTAAGTGGTTTACCGGGAAAAACACGAGTCAGTTGTACCTAATAGTGGTCCGAACTATAAAGCCCGGACCTTAAAGTACTTACAGCATAGTAAGTCGTCATTAAGGTAGTTGTCTCATGTGTTTATGAGAACTCTTAGTGGTTTACCGGGAAAAACACGAGTCAGTTGTACCTAATAGTGGTCCGAACTATAAAGCCCGGGTCTTAAAGTACTTACAGCATAGTAAGTCGTCATTAAGGTAGTTGTCTCATGTGTTTATGAGAACTCCTAGTGGTTTACCGGGAAAAACACGAGTCAGTTGTACCTAATAGTGGTCCGAACTATAAAGCCCAGGTCTTAAAGTACTTACAGCATAGTAAGTCGTCATTAAGGTAGTTGTCTCATGTGTTTATGAGAACTCCTAGTGGTTTACCGGGAAAAACACGAGTCAGTTGTACCTAATAGTGGTCCGAACTATAAAGCCCAGGCCTTAAAGTACAGCATAGTAAGTCGTCATTAAGGTAGTTGTCTCAAGTGTTTATGAGAACTCCTAGTGGTTTACCGGGAAAAACACGAGTCAGTTGTACCTAATAGTGGTCCGAACTATAAAGCCCGGGCCTTAAAGTACTTACAGCATAGTAAGTCGTCATTAAAGTAGTTGTCTCATGTGTTTATGAGAACTCCTAGTGGTCTACCGGGAGAAACACGAGTCAGTTGTACCTAATAGTGGTCCGAACTATAAAGCCCGGGCCTTAAAGTACTTACAACATAGTAAGTCGCCATTGAGGCAGTTGTCTCATGTGTTTATGAGAACTCCTAGTGGTTTACCGGGAAAAACACGAGTCAGTTGTACCTAATAGTGGTCCGAACTATAAAACCCGGGCCTTAAAGTACTTACAGCATAGTAAGTCGCCATTGAGGTAGTTGTCTCATGTGTTTATGACAACTCCTAGTGGTTTACCGGGAGAAACACGAGTCAGTTGTACCTAATAGTGGTCCGAACTATAAAGCCCAGGCCTTAAAGTACTTACAGCATAGTAAGTCGTCATTTAGGTGGTTGTCTCATGTGTTTATGAGAACTCCTAGCGGTTTACCGGGAAAAACACAAGTCAGTTGTACCTAATAGTGGTCCGAACTATAAAGCCCGGGCCTTAAAGTACTTACAGCATACTAAGTTGTCATTAAGGTAGTTGTCTCATGTGTTTATGACAACTCCTAGTGGTTTACCGGGAGAAACACGAGTCAGTTGTACCTAATAGTGGTCCGAACTATAAAGCCCAGGCCTTAAAGTACTTACAGCATAGTAAATCGTCATTAAGGTAGTTGTCTCATGTGTTTATGAGAACTCCTAGCGGTTCACCGGGAAAAACACGAGTCAGTTGTACCTAATAGTGGTCCGAACTATAAAGCCCGGGCCTTAAAGTCCTTACAGCATACTAAGTTGTCATTAAGGTAGTTGTCTCATGTGTTTATGAGAACTCCTAGTGATTTACCGGAAAAAACACGAGTCAGTTGTACCTAATAGTGGTCCGAACTATAAAGCCCGGGCCTTAAAGTACTTACAGCATAGTAAGTCGCCATTAAGGTAGTTGTCTCATGTGTTTATGAGAACTCCTAGTGATTTACCGGGAAAAACACGAGTCAGTTGTACCTAATAGTGGTCCGAACTATAAAGCCCGGGCCTTAAAGTCCTTACAGCATACTAAGTTGTCATTAAGGTAGTTGTCTCATGTGTTTATGAGAACTCCTAGTGATTTACCGGAAAAAACACGAGTCAGTTGTACCTAATAGTGGTCCGAACTATAAAGCCCGGGCCTTAAAGTACTTACAGCATAGTAAGTCGCCATTAAGGTAGTTGTCTCATGTGTTTATGAGAACTCCTAGTGGTTTACCGGGAAAAACACGAGTCAGTTGTACCTAATAGTGGTCCGAACTATAAAGCCCGGGCCTTAAAGTACTTACAGCATAGTAAGTCTTCATTAAGGTAGTTGTCTCATGTGTTTATGAGAACTTCTAGTGGTTTACCGGGAAAAAACACGAGTCAGTTGTACCTAATAGTGGTCCGAACTATAAAGCCCGGGTCTTAAAGTACTTACAGCATAGTAAGTTGCCATTAAGGTAGTTGTCTCATGTGTTTATCAGAACTCCTAGTGATTTACCAGGAAAAACACGAGTCAGTTGGAGAATTTAATGTCATGTTGGCACGTTGGCCATAATAGCTCAATGGTTTAGAGCGGCTGGTTGGAGACCTGAAGGTCCATGGTTCAAATCCTGGATATGGCTTTGAATATTTCAGTCTGGCTCTACCCTTTCATAGTGCGTCGTGTGATGTTATTGAAGATCACGTCATAAGCAATAATAATAGATAAGATCCAAATAATTACAATGATACAATTCAATATTAATAAATGGCAGTTAATAATTATGATAAAATAATAATAATAATAATAATAATAATAATAATAATAATAATAATAATAATAATAATAATAATAATAATAATAATAATAATAATAATAATAATAATAATAATAATAATAATAATAATAATAATAATAATAATAATAATAATAATAATAATAATAATAATAATAATAATAATAATAATAATAATAATAATAATAATAATAATAATAATAATAATAATAATAATAATAATAATAATAATAATAATAATAATAATAATAATAATAATAATAATAATAATAATAATAATAATAATAATAATAATAATAATAATAATAATAATAATAATAATAATAATAATAATAATAATGATGATGATGATGATATTAATAATAAATAATAATAATAATAATAATAATAATAATAATAATAATAATAATAATAATAATAATAATAATAATAATAATAATAATAATAATAATAATAATAATAATAATAATAATAATAATAATAATAATAATAATAATAATAATAATAATAATAATAATAATAATAATAATAATAATAATAATAATAATAATAATAATAATAATAATAATAATAATAATAATAATAATAATAATAATAATAATAATAATAATAATAATAATAATAATAATAATAATAATAATAATAATAATAATAATAATAATAATAATAATAATAATAATAATAATAATAATAATAATAATAATAATAATAATAATAATAATAATAATAATAATAATAATAATAATAATAATAATAATAATAATAATAATAATAATAATAATAATAATAATAATAATAATAATAATAATAATAATAATAATAATAATAATAATAATAATAATAATAATAATAATAATAATAATAATAATAATAATAATAATAATAATAATAATAATAATAATAATAATAATAATAATAATAATAATAATAATAATAATAATAATAATAATAATAATAATAATAAAATTTCAATTATTTATTTTATTAAGCTTTAATTTGTACAAATTTCCCTTTACTTATATAAAGCTTCCAGGATTACTTTTGATAATCAAGTTATATATTGTTTAGGCTAGAGATAAATAGATATTTTGGCCTAATTCTTACAATGAGTAAACAGAAGAAAGTCGACCTACCTCCTCCGACAATCACGGCGTCATAACGTGGTTTAGGTTTCGACGTGTAACGGACAATTGAGAGTCGAACCATCCTCGGTTTGTTAACGCTAAAACTGACTTACTTTATCTGAGAAGCAAAGGTCGTTGAGGGAGGTCATGAGCTATCATCGCTTCGCTACAAAGTTAAATACGGGATCGATCCCTGGTGACGTCTGCTGTGATCTGGAGTAGTGTGTACTCTTGTAGTTCGTCTACCTCTTGCACATTACACGCTGACTGTGTCAGTGGACGTGGATAGATGCTACATGAACTTTATCTCGACTCCGCTGGACAGAGGCATTAAAGTCAATCTTTCCCCGCTTTCTGCTGAAGTGGAGCCAATGTTAGGGAACTCTGTGCCTTACGTTGTATGCTCCTACAGTTCATATGTTCCTTCCAGGTCGAAATTCCGGTGCACCGGTATGATCCTGCTAATTAACAGCGTCGTTAACAAACAAATATAACATTAAATCGCCTGAGTCTCGGAAAATTATGATAACAGTCTCAAAATCACGTCACCATCTAAATCTTTCCAAAAGTAATCGTCTTGTGGATTTTGTGTATGTCCCACGCAGCTTTCCCAGTTTTGTTGTGTTGCCTTGTCAATTGCTTCATGAATAAATCATTTAACATCCGTTAGTTTAAATGTATTAATTCTGTTTGTAACCCTTCCCCGCTATATTTCAGCCCACACCAGCTCAGTTGGATTATATTGGTAAGGGGACACGCAGACTTCCTTGAAATAGAGTATACAGTCTGATTTTTAAAAGAAGATAGGTGAAGGTCATCAGGCAAGAGGCGCGAAGAGTAAGAAGGAAAGGTCGTTGCTATGGCACCGTAAACAAAGGTTGCCAGATTGCTTACACTGGTCAATCACATACTTATCTCTAGTTGTATGCGGGAAACAGGGTTTGCCTAATTGCACTGTGTTCCCGTAGGAGGAGGGATCCATCCCCTTCAGCTGCCGTGGTGCGAGCGCTGCGGACCCTTAGTACTCGTGGTACCACTGACGTTACTACAGGAACCTAGTGCCGAACATTCAGGCCTCTCCCACCGGGGAGTTGTTCGGATTGGGTTGGACTCGAGAGGGCAGTGTGTTCCCGACACCCACGGGGAATTGGGTACCTCCGGCCAGGATACAGCTGCCCGGAGGGGGTAGAGGGTTGCCGCATAAGTCCCGGGTACTAACCTGCAGAGCTAGTAGAAGGTGTGCTAGATCACCAGGCTATGGCCGCTCGGAGGGAGTAGAGGGTTGCCGCATAAGTCCCGGGTAATAGCCTGCAGAGCTAGTAGGTGTGCTAGAATACCAGGATACGGCTGCCCGGAGGGGGTAGAGGGTTGCCTCATAAGTCCCGGGTACTAGCCTGCATAGCTAGTAGAAGGTGTGCTAGATCACCAGGCTACGGCCACCCGGAGGGGGTAGAGGGTTGCCGCATAAGTCCCGGGTACTAGCCTACAGAGCTAGTAGAAGGTATGCTAGAATACCAGGATACGGCTGCCCGGAGGGAGTAGAGGGTTGCCTAATAAGTCCCGGGTACTAGCCTGCATAGCTAGTAGAAGGTATGCTAGAATACCAGGATACGTCTGCCCGGAGGGAGTAGAGGGTTGCCGCATAAGTCCCGGGTACGAGCCTGCACAGCTAGTAGGTGTGCTAGAATACCAGGCTACGGCCGCCCGGAGGGGGTAGAGGGTTCCCTAATAATTCCCCGGTACTAGCCTGCATAGCTAGTAGAAGGTGTGCTAGAATACCAGGATACGGCTGCCCGGAGGGGGTAGAGGATGGCCTCATAAGTCCCGGGTACTGGCCTACAGAGCTAGTAGAAGGTGTGCTAGATCACCAGGCTACGCCCGCCCGGAGGGGGTAGAGGGTTGCCGCATAAGTCCCGGGTACTAACCTGCAGAGCTAGTAGAAGGTGTGCTAGAATACCAGGATATGGCTGCCCGGAGGGGGTAGAGGGTTGCCTCATAAGTCCCGGGTTCACAATTACACAATGTAATTGCGTTTATTTAATGTTTCTTTATGTCTCTGTGTCAGGCCCCAACTTGCGCTGTTTGTAATTTTTCTTATGTACACACAACGTTTCCCTTCTACACTGCTCTGACACAACAATTTCGAGTTTTACTGGTCAACTCTACTCTGTATTGTACACACTGTCTGCAGACTCAGCATTACTGAGAGTTCTCACTAATGTAAACAAAGACTCGGACTTCTTTTCACGAACGTAAACAAACATTGTTACGTCAACAGAAATAGTTTGTTAATAACCTATTATATCATAAAATATGAGGTAAGGAACGGCAGTTATCATAAGAACTTGTTTATAAAGTTAATGGTACACACTAACTGTTAAGGTATTATAGTATACAGTTTTGTTAATGACGCTAATGCTGAGAGTATTACAAATTACTTGTTTAATATATCTCCTCTTGCTCTGAAAGTATTTCGGTAAAGTCCAGTAACATTCTGTATGTAACAAAATGTGTAATGGCGCTACTTCAGTTAACGAGTAAGTCAGTTGGAGTACGTCAACGTATTGTTATAATTATATGCTGTTAGAAAAGAGACGATCTCTTAGTTATAGTGATTGTCCGCCAGGATACATTGTTTATTAGGTGTTGCTCTTGTTGTTCATAGATGGCACAACCTGTAATACCATTTAGTATAGAACAAAGTTTGTATTTATTTACAAAGCTTTATGACAAATTGTAATGATGTTCATTGATTATGGCTTAGATTTCATTGTTCCTTATGATGTATAGATAAACAGTACCCGTAATATATGTCACAGTAACACTGAACGAATAAGTAATTGTACCTTAGAACACATGTCTTGTAAACGAAATATATATCTATGTGTTTTCTACGGTTTTAGCATGGTAATATTATTGGTTCTTTTTAGGGAAGGGTTTGTTAGAACTTGTGTAAACTTATTAAGAACAAAATCAAAGCATGTTCTATCCTCATTTCACAAATGTACATGAGCTAATTCACTAAACGTGTGAGATAGCATTTCCAAAATATTTCAATAAAGCAGTCAGATATTTCTGAGATGACAATTACTTATTGGTTTGAATTATAAATACTTACACTTTTTGTTTCTATATTGTACATAGCAGGTACAAAAGGTATTGCACTCCACACAGAAATTGTATACCAAATTTTTTAATTGGTAATATAAGTTTTAAGTCACTTTGATGTCACAAAATTCAATTAGTTAAGAAGGTAATGGCACGTTTGTGAGTCCATCAACAGATAAACTGAAAGGTCCAGATTGGTACTGCAGCATCCAAACACAAACACGAAGATAAAGTGTAAAATATGTACAAGATCTTAGTAAAAATTAATAGCTTATTAAAACACAATTTAAGTCATTATTCTATTGTTTGTAGAGCGAACAATTTCCATGATTTTCCTTGTTTGAGTTTGAATTGGACAATACTTATGTTGTTTGTTATTTATTTTTTGTTGTACAAAGAGAATGTAATGTCAAAGCAGTAACATGACGACCAGCTATTAAAAGATTTATCCTTGACTTAAGTCTACTACATCCCTGCACACAAATGATTTTAGAAGTAATTTCTTGTTACTACAGCAGACCATAAACATCGAGAAGAACAAGTTCAGTTAATTTAGCGAGTACCTATCTCATTTCACATCAGTTAAATAGATGACTAAACATCTGTAATAACAATTAATTGTTTAAATATGAGTGGAGAAAGTAATATGACTGAAATTTGAAAAACTGTGAAAACACAATATATGAGCAGCAATAGAAACCTTGGAACATAATAAATTATTGCGAGTTATTGACGACCTCCTCCCAAACAGGAGAGATATTCTAGAAATGCTCTCACTCTGTGATAATGCGGTATAAGTCACACAAATGTGTCAAAAAACGAATCTATCTCTAAATATTTTGCTCATTAGAATTGTATACAAGTTCCAACAAAATATCATGCAATTTCGTGTGATTACCATTAGAACTATGTAACAACTTTCCAAAAATTGTGAATATGTATAACATTTAGAAGACTTCTCTTCTGACCTACAATAATTTATTCGTTCAATATTGTCTTAATGTATATTACAGCTTAAAGTACTTACATGTAGTAAGTCGCCATTAAGGTAGTTGTCTCATGTGTTTATGAGAACTCCTAAGTGGTTTACCGGGAAAATACGAGTCAGTTGGAGAATTTAATGTCATATCGGCACGTTGGCCATAGTAGCACAATGGTAGTGCGGCTGGACGGAAACCAGAAGATCCGTGGTTCAAATCCCGGCTATGGCATTGAATTTTTCAGTCTGACTCAACGTTTCCACAATTTAGCCTACACACGGCCAGTGTGAAAGAATAATTAATTTCCATTAATTAACCTAATAGTGGTTAACTATAAAGCCCGGGCCTTAAAGTACTTACATGTAGTAAGTCGCCATTAAGGTAGTTGTCTCATGTGTTTATGAGAACTCCTAAGTGGTTTACCGGGAAAATACGAGTCAGTTGGAGAATTTAATGTCATATCGGCACGTTGGCCATAGTAGCACAATGGTAGTGCGGCTGGACGGAAACCAGAAGATCCGTGGTTCAAATCCCGGCTATGGCATTGAATTTTTCAGTCTGACTCAACGTTTCCACATATATTACAGCTGTCGCCCGTTTTATATCATAAATATAAATTGAATCTGAACGTTAACCAAAATATATAATTGCGTTGTTTTATAAAACTTTATAAATAAATACAAACTTTGTTCTTCACTAAATGATGTAACAGGTGGTGCCATCTATGAACAGCAAGACGAGGTCGTTATAAACAATGCATCCTGGCGGACAATCAATATAACTAAGAGATCGTCTCTTATCTAAGAGCATATAATTATAACACTAAGTTGACATATTCCAACTATTTTCTCAAGTCAGTCTTCTAAACAGACTTACCTGTTTACAGAAGTAGCGTCATTACATATTTCGTTGATTATACAAAATAAATACAAGAGCCTGAAGTGATAGTCAAATGTTTAACAAGAGATCGCTGTCTGCTGTTTTTATTATTTAATAAGATTAGCATGAGATCAAGAGAAATACAAGAATAAGTTTGACATTTTATAGATATACCAGAATGTAGGATTTAATAAGTAACGAATATCTCGGAAGCAGTAAATGATATAATAAGATAAGACATTGGCGGCAAGGCTGCTGCAGCACGAGGAGACAGAAATACATTAATATCTACACAGGTAGGCCTTCCGCTGCGGTGCTAACAATGTTGCTTGGCCGGCATGTCTTCCTATACGTCTTGCAGTGACTTCGTGGTTTCTACCTACTCAAATATGAGAGAAATTACGATTTTTCTGCGGACACCATATAGGTGATATGTCCGACCGGATAGGGGCGAGAGCTCCCCCCCCCCCAACCTATGCGTAGTGGTGTTTTTTCCTTGTGGAAAGTATCTCCTGGCGCATGCGCACTACGCTCTTTTATTACCAACCCACTTCTCGGCGACAAAATACCCTTACCTTGGCAAACTTTACCTTCGGCATCGGCAGTGTCGTCTACTAGGCCAACCTCTCCTTCGATACCTCACCTCCAGTTCCGGATGCGTTCCTTTGTAAGCATAGCGGGACCCCAAAAGAGCATATAGTGATTGTTTACTAGTGCTCAGGACCTCGGCGTAGCGGTGCGCTGTCGAGGTCATATAGTGAATTGGTGTCTATTTGGGGTGCTCCCACGTCCACGCCGTCCGCCCCGGGCGTTAGTGTTCACTCCTTGAGTGAGCACTTTCGGCAGAGAGGAGCAAATAAACAAAATGAATAGGGACAAGAAGGGAAGGAAAGAGGAGGAGAACCTAGTAGAGGAAAGACCATTTACACCTAGAAGTTCCTTATCAAGGTCTCCGGTCCAATCGAGAGAAAGGACTCAGGAAATGTCAGAAAAACCAAGTAAGACAGGAGCTATGTTAGAATCTACGGATGAAAATAAAGACATCCAAAATGAAAGAGGCATAACCGATATGATTAATGATATAACACAAGTGGTATCGGCTGACAAAATGTCAGTATCCACGAAACATCGAATCTTGAATGCTTTGTCAGAAATCACGAAGGCATATGATCAAATTAGGATGGAAAATGCTACCCTAAGAGGACAGTTGAAGGCGGCAAAGGAGGAACGTAGCTTACCAGTTATGTCTTATGCCAGCGTAGCTGCAATTCCAAAAGTAGATACTAATGTAGTTAGGATGCAAAAGGCCATGCAAAAGAAAAGATACACCGTAATCGTGTCATCTTCATCTGGCAAAAACACAAGAGAGGTCCAGGATGTGCTAACAAAAAATTTAAACCCGGCTAAAGAGAAACTTAAGATATGTAATATCAGAAGGACAGAGAAAAATGTCATCCTTGAGACGGAATCTATGGAAGATGTGGAAAAAATAATAAATGCCGAAAGTTTAAGGAAAAGGATATAAAATTGGAAATGCCTAGAAAGAGGAATCCTTTATTAATTCTCTATGATATCTTTTCCAATATTGATGAAGAAGAAGTTAAAAGGACCATTTATGAGCAAAACTTTGACAAAGATACAAGTTGGGAAGAATTTGAAGGAAAAATAAAATTCAGATTTAAGACAGGACCCCGAAACAGGAATACAGTTCATCACGTAATAGAGGTATCACCAGATCTTAGGAAAATGATTCTTTGGAAGGATAGGCTGTACGTGGGATTCCAATCCATAAATGTCAAAGATTACATAGCAGTAGCGAAGTGCAGTAAGTGTCAAAACTATGGACATATTGCAAAGTACTGTTACCAAGAAAAGGAAGTGTGCCCACATTGTGGAGAACAAGATCACTCCAAAGATGAATGCCAGAAGAAGAACCAGGTAGGAATATGTGTACCATGCTATACAAGAAAGAAGTCTATAATAGCAAAAGATCCTGCTGGAGGAACAAAAATTGATACTGGATGTAAAGGTGGAAAAGACTGCCCTATCTATAAAATGCATTTTGAAAGATTAATATTAAAAACAGACTATGGAACAGATTGATCATCTGAGAGCTGTAATTGGATATGATGAAGAAGGAGGCGAAAAGGTTTTGAGAATAGGGCAGATAAATGCACAAAACTCGAAAACAGTGATGATGGAGTTACGCACTTTAATCACAGATATGCACTTAGACATATTATGCATACAAAAACCCTATACAATACGGGGGAAACCGGCTTATATTTCAGCAACAACCAGCTATGTATGTGACGGCGATAACCCACAGGCAGCAATACTAATAAATAATAAAAATATACAAATATTAAAGATCGCACAGGCATGTGACAAGTATGTCAATTGTATACAGATTATGTACAAAAGGCTAGATTTTATACTATGTAATCACTACTACCAGTATAAGGATGATGTGGAGGTACATCTGAGCAGAACAAAACAAATATTAGAAATATTTCCTACGAACGCGATCATATATACAATGGACGCAAACGCCAAATCTAGATGGTGGTACAGCAAAAACCCAGACGTGAGAGGAGAGAGGTTGGAGGAAGTTATAGCTACTTATGAATTGGAAGTACTAAATCAACCGCAAAACCCATTCACCTTTGAGAACAGAAAGGATGCGTCAGAAAACATTGATGTCACGTTAGCAAAAGGATACATACGTAATAAAATAAGGAATTGGAGAGTGGGTCAACAGTTAACTACAAGTGACCACAACCTAATCTACTTCGATATAGCTTCCGTAGTCGGCCAATCAGTAGAGAGAAAAGGCAGAATAATGTACCAAATTAAGGATGCCGATTGGGGTAAGGTGGAAAGAAGCTGTATACAATTTAACAATGAAGACCTTGAGTATGACTGGGATGTAGACAAAAGAGCTTATAAGCTGACCAAGAAAATACAAATGGCAATGGACCACGGACTAACCAAAAAGAGGGTCACACAAGGAACGAGTACAATATGGAATGAGAAACTGCAAAGGAAAAGAAGGAAAGTACGAAAAGCAAGAAGAGCCTATCAACGTAGTGTAACTGCCCAACAGCGGGAAGAAAACCTGGAGACATACCGCAAGTTGAAAGAAAAATATGGACAAAAGCTAATAGAAGTAAGAATGAAATCTTGGGATGCATTTGTGGAGGAGAGCCTTAATCAAAATGTCTGGGATACACCTTATAAATTAGCAATGGAAAAGATAACAGCGCCAGAAGTATTGTCTACGTTAGAGAAAGATGATGGGGGAATGACAAAAAATTGGCGAGAATCAGCAAACTATATACTAAAGAAGCTATTACCAGATGATACTCCGCAAACGGATGAAGGAATACATAAAATAGTCAGGGAGGAATACAATTCAGAGTACATGAATGAATTGGCTGTTTATCCCTTCCACGAAACAGAAGTAAAGATAGCCATAAGAGACCTGAGAAGGAAGAAGGCCTCAGGACCTGACGGGATACAGGCGGAAGTGCTGCAGTGTCTTGAAAGCATTATAGCTCCGGAGTTGTGTCACCTATTAAATGATTGTCTATGGTTAGGAAGAATACCATATTGCTGGAAGGAAGGACGCATAGTTATCCTGAAAAAAGCTAAGGACAAAGATATTACGAAAGTTAAATCCTATAGGCCAATCTGCTTATTGAACACATTGGGCAAAGTTCAAGAAAAACTGTTATATAAGAGAGTCGTAGAATATCGCCTAATGATAGGACAAACTGAAAAGCAATTTGGTTTTAGAAAGAACAAGTCAACAGAAGACGCCATAGGGAAGGCTCTAAGTATAGTGAAAACTACAGAGTGCAAGTATCTAATAGGAATCTTCTTCGATATCATGGGGGCTTTCGATAACCTATGGTGGCCGGAGTTATTTAGGATAATGCAAGAAAGACGTTACCCAAGGAGCTTAGTATATATCCTAAAGGACTACTGTCGTAACAGAAGGGTTTTTATAGAAGGAGAAAACAACACCATAACAAAAAATATCACGAAAGGATGTCCCCAGGGTTCGATATTAGGTCCACTATTCTGGGATATTGCAACTGAACCATTATTGGAGACTTTAAGCAATAATGAAGATGTGACAGAAGTTGTCGCGTATGCGGATGACTTGTTAGTCCTCATTGAAGGTAACAACAGGAAGGAGATAGAGAGGAAAGCAGCAAAAGCAGTAGAAGAAATTGAAAATTGGTGTTACAGGGCAAAAATGCAATTGGCACCGCACAAGTCGGCGTATGTGCTATTAAAAGGTGCACTCAAACGGAATCCAACTATAAAAATAGGCAATGTAAACATAAAAAGAGAAAAGACCTTTAAATATTTAGGCATAACAATTGATGAAAAACAAAGTTTCCACGAACACATTAAAAGGGTTACCGAAAAAGGGAAAAGGCAAATGATGAAATTGGCAACTATCACCAGATATAAATACCGCATCCCATTAGAGGTAACCAGAATCTATCATACGGCAATACTAACAGGTATATTAGGATACGGAGCGGTTATTTGGGCATCTAGGACTAAACTAGTGAAATATTCAAGTTTACTAAGAAGCGCACAAAGACAGGTGTTGATCAGATGTCTAGGAATAGTCAAAACGACACCCACAATGGCCATCCTTGTAGCTTTAGCCATCTGGCCTATAGATCTTACCATCAGAATGAGGGCAGCTTTATTCCTAATAAAGAAAAGAGAGTATGGGAAAACTAAAGATATCCTCGGGAAAGTCTGTGTCTCTAAAAGGGAAGTTAGGGAAGTACTCTTATCCGAATGGCAGAAAGAGTGGAATTCTATTGAGACAGGTCGTCGGACGTATCAACTCTTCCCCAACATCAGAGAAAGATTAAAACTAGAGCAGATTAAACCAAATAATAACGGTATACAGTTTTTGACCGGACACGGGCCTTTCGATACCTATTTTAAGAAGATCAGGAAAAAGAACGACGATAAATGTGAACAGTGTAAGGAAATTGGCACGCCGGAACACGTAGTGTTTGAATGTCACAAATATGTAAACCTAATACTTCAAGAAAGAGAAACACTACAGGGTAAAGCACTATGGAACATTGTTAGGGAAAAACAACACTTTGAAGTGGTACAACAAATGACGGCAAAGATATCTGCGAAGGTTATGGAGGAATACAATAGTCGTAAGGACAAGGAAAGAGTACACCCAGAAGAGGAGGTTGGAACCAGACAACAGGAGGAGGTGCGAAGATCAGAGAGAGTAAGGACGCGTAATAGGCAAACAAACACTATGGAAGGTTCAGAAGAAGGGCAACTGACAGAAATTCATCCAGCAACCTTACGAGTACCGATGAACCGTAGACGACACTACTGGGTATCCGATAGAGGACGTGAAGAAGTGGAACAATAATCAAGACATCCACAGTAGGAGGATCCTCAATCCTGAACTTAGTATAAATATAGTAATATTAGTGTAGGTTCAGCAGTAGTAACTCAAAGTGAAACATTGTAATCCTTTATGGAAAAATAACTTGTGTTTATATCTATGTAATATATGTAAATACTGCTGAATAGGAAGAAAAACTTATTCAATGTAAGCTGCTGGGAACAGCAGCGTAGGTCTAGTTAGAGTAGATTAGTAAATTAGTATTAGACTTCATCTGTAAATCATTGTAAAACTTGAATAACTAATAAAGGTATAAAAAGAAATAAATATGTAAACGATGTCCTGGTATAGACTCCAGACGCCAGGACCAAGTTATACAGAGTTTATTTTTTATTTTTTTTTTTTTTTTTTTTTTGTAAGCATAGGTAAGCACCACTGAGTACACCTTCATTACTTTCTCTGGTGCCATATAACGCTACTTGTATTATATAACTACTAGTATTATGTAACTATTAGTATTGTATAACTATATAACTATTAGTACTATATAACTATTACTATTATATAACTATGTGTGTTAACTTCTTACAATTACACTGCGTAATTACGTTTATTTAACATTTCTTTATCTCTCTGTGTCACGCACCAACTTGCTCTGCTTGTAATTTCTTCGACGTACACACAACGTTTCCCCTTTACACTGCTCTGACACAACTTCGATGTTTATTGGTCAACTCTACTCTGTATTGTACACACTGTCTGCAGACTCAGCATTACGGAGAGTTCTCACTGATGTAAA
This sequence comes from Mantis religiosa, assembly GCA_030765055.1. Classification (NCBI taxonomy): domain Eukaryota; kingdom Metazoa; phylum Arthropoda; class Insecta; order Mantodea; family Mantidae; genus Mantis; species Mantis religiosa. Next base: position 7,564,003 of record CM060954.1, on the reverse strand, counting down.
CAAAGAGTCGGACTTCTTCTTGTCACGAACGTAAATAAACATTATTACGTCAATAGAAATGGTTTGTTAATAATCTATTATATCATAAAATATGAGATAAGGAACGGCAGTTATCATAAGAACTTTTTTATAAAGTTAACGGTACACACTAACTGTTAAGGTATTATAAAATACAGTTTTGTTAATGACGCTAATGCTGAGAGTAATACAAATTACTTGTTTAATATATCTCCTCTTGCTCTGAAAATATTTCGGTAAAGTTCAGTAACATTCTGTATATAACAAGATATGTAATGACGCTACTTCTGTAAACGGGCAAGTCTGTTTAGAAGACTGACTTGAGAAAGTAGTTGAAATATGTCAGCTTAGTGTTATACGTATATGCTTTTAGATAAGAGACGATCTCTTAATTGTATTGATTTTCCGTAAGGATACATTATTTACATCAACCTCATCTTGTTGTTCAGAGATGGCAGTACCTGTAATATCGATTAGTACAGAACAAAGTTTGTATTTATTTACAGAGCTTTTTGACAAATTGTAACCATGTTCATTAATTATGGATTACATTTTATTGGTCCTTATGAAATAACGATAAAGAGTACGCGTAATATATGTCACCGTAATATTGAACAAATAGGTAAATTGTACGTGAAAACAAATGTCTTCTGAACGAAATATATACCTACGTGTTTTCTACAGTCTCATCATGGTTATATGGCATTTGGATAATTTATTGTTTATCTTTTGTTGGAACTTTTAAACTTAATCCTATGGATTGTAGGTATATTAACAGAATTAACTCAGATTGAGCTACAGAAAAATACATAATTTTTCCAAATTTAAACAATTAAATAAATAAGCTTGACTGTTAGAAAATGAAGACCTGATCATCGGTCTTTAACTAACATTTTCTACCCATTTTTTGTATTGTCACGTAAAGTAAGTGGAGGAGGTGCTGTATTCAATTGCGATTTTCAGCAGAAACAGAAGTTTGTTAATGTATAGTCTGACTGAAATAATGCTCCGAAATGCACTAGATTATGAAAAAACGCGCGCTCAATAGTGTTACATTGCCGGAATACTATAGCTGTATTTTTCATACTTGCCTATCTGTCAGCTGATGATATGTGTCAATACCGCATTGCTACAGATGACACACAAAGATAATTACGTGAGCTTTGATAGTTGTGACTGCAGTTTCAAAGTTGTTGCATTTTCTTAAAGCTCACATAATTATCTTACATAATTTGCAGCAATACAGTATTAGAACATCATCAGCTGAATCTTTTAAGTAAATTTTCTGTATGGCACCTGTATTCTTTTCCACTTTAATTGCCTCAAAATTAAGGAATTAACCATAGGATGTGGTATTTGACAGGAAAATTTGAATAACATTGTTTTGACAATTACTGCTTTCTTTTATTATTCTGTCTCATTAATAGAACAAATTAATTTGACATTTACTTAAGTAACATGAGTAATTCAACTAAATCAAGTACAAAGAATACATAGAACAATACTAGCTATAACTCAAAACACTTAAAAGTGATGCAACATTTAATTACAAAGAAACTCTAACAAAACATTCTGTGTAATATTACACATATTTGTAAATCATATGAACAACACAGTAAACGTTTTCATTTAATACAAAGACACTTTAACATAAAACTTCAGCTATTGCACAAAGTGATATAAACGACAGAAATGATAAACTTGAATATTTTACAAATAAGCTTTAACGTAATGTTCTGTAATAACACTGTAAGGATTTCTTAAGAGTTTAAAGTGATGAATAACATAATAATTCATTGTATTATATGGAAAGTTTAGTATAACATTATAACACTTTAGCTATGTATTAAGTATAATACATGTTTCAATCTTAATGAGATTTGTCGTCCCAGGCATTACCTAAGGTTAAGGAAAAACATTTGAGAGAGAACCTCAAACACGTAATGAAATACAAAAAACAATTAAGTCAATGCAATGACAGTATTACTCTCTGCCATATCATTAAGTAGTTTGAGAGGAATGACTGATTTTAGGAAAAAGATTGATATTGTGACGTTATGCGTTCTTAGAATTAAAAGTCCGAGTTGTAGCAATTTAAAACGTTCTTTATTTGCGTAGAAATACACTGACAGTAGCAAGTTACAGCAGAATTACGTCACATACACATACACAATCTATCAAAGTCGATGACGTCAGATCAGCTCTCGCTACAACAGCACTCTACATCTCTTAAATCCTTACTGTGTTTGGCCAGACGTCGCCTTCTTAAACACTTCATCGATAAATTCTAGATATTTCCGGAATAAACAAGAAATCGAATGTCAAGATATTACTAGAACGTTTCAAATGGGAAACCTTATCTGTTCCGGCATACTCTTCAACTACGCGCAGCCTATCAGTTCCTTTGTTATCGTCATCGTGTTTGTAACAATATTAACTAATAGTCATCCAGAAACTGTAAATATTAAAAACAAAACTGAGTGATAATTGCAGCATTTGAAGAAATAACTTTAATTAGACAAATTACTGCTTCTATAAATGTCTAAATAAATCTCAAATCATTATGTATTTAAAAATCTGGACCAGAATACAAAAACAGCTAACATATAATTGGTCAACAAAAAGAAATACAAAAAAGGACTGAAATGATACAGATCTGAATATTTTCATGTATTTGTCATGGGCTGCGGTAGCCGTTCTTTTGTCACAAATGTTATTTTTCTTATCTTTAATGTATTTATAAATTAGAAATGGGACACATGTCTTAACTATATCTATGTACGTTCCATGTTTTACAGATAGTCTTATGTTATCTGGCACTTTGAAATTTGAGATAAAACGTTTTTAAAGAGAACTAGTATGACCAAAATTATCCAGAAATTCATAAAACTGATTGTGGAGGTTTTGTAAAAGTAACATCACATTCTCACTGACGTATGTTAACTTGGAGGTTAAGTTAGCAAGTGACGGAACAACGAGGTTCAGCTTCAATATTGAAACATTCACTTCTTGATTTTTGTATCTGAAAATAAAATCAATGTAAGGTCAATAAGCTTTTATTTCTTAGTGAATGGTTTTCACAGCAATCCATTATATCACGTGTTATAGCAACAACAGCTATTCACAGTAGACCTCCAATAATAATGACAATTTTAAACACAAATATCTGATTATTCTCATTTCTGTGTACCTGGAGTAAGTAACCAAGATCACGAGACGATTTATCAAATGCTCTTTCTTCTACAGGAACATACAACTATCCTTCTTCCTCACTGACAGTTTCAAGATGGTCAAGCCACTAGCATAACTTGAATCAGCCAATCGACTTCGTCATTCAGTACCCAGCGCCTCTATTATCGGGTGACAAACTAAAATCTCTTGTTGCCATTTCTCCTATCTCGGCTTCACCCCTGTGTGTAGAAATAACTAATTTTTTAGACGTGAGTGTAAAACCTAAAATGAATGACATTTGGAAACGAACACAAAATATATGAGCGGCGATAGAAATCTCCAAACATAATAAATTATTTTAAGTAATTCATCTGGAACGACCTTCTCTCACACGGAGAGACCTAGAAATGCTCTCACTCTGTGATAAAGCGGTATAGGTCACACAGATGTGTGAAATAAGGAAACTAGTTCGAAATGTTTTGTTCATTATAATTGTACAGAAGTTCCAAATCAATACCCTTCTCAAAAGAACTTTATGACAATTTTCAAAAAAATGTGAAGATTTATCACTTTTAGAAGACTTCTTTTCTGACTACAATCACTCATTCGTTGAATTACTGTCTTAACGTATACTATAGCTGTTACGTGTTCTTATGTCATACATATAAATTAAATCTAAAACATATTTCAAATCAATAATTACGTTTTATTGTAACACTTTATCAACAAATATAAGATTACTTCTACGCTATTCAACATTACCGATAGAGCCATCTATGAACAGCAAGACGAACTTTTTAAAGGAATGCATCCTGGTGGTCGTCACTATAACTAAGACATTATCGTTTATCTAAAAACGTATTTTTATAACACTAAGTTGACATATTATATTCTCAACGCAGTGTTCTACAAAGACTAAACCTTTTAGAGAAGTAAAGTAGCTTCATTACACATTTGTATATACAACAGATATATAAGAGACTGAAGTGATAGTCAAATGTTTAACAAGTAGACCGCTGTATCCTGACTTTTATACTATATAAGGTTACCATTATATCAAGAGAATTACAAGAAGGTACTTAACATTTTAAAGATGTAAATCAATTGTAGGACGTAATCTAAAAGTAACGAATACCTCGCAAACTGTAAATGATATAAAAAGACACAAATTATTTGTTTTATTTTATTCATATATTACTTGAGATAAGTATTTGAAGAAATATAAATATGACGTGTGCCAGTGTATGATTATACAAATGTAAGTGTGAAATATTACATAGTTACCAACTCTTACTAAATAAATGACAGTTGAATGTCTGTCTCTGTGGAAGAACAGAGTTGTTCAGTATCAACAACAAGGATTGAGTAGTTGAGTAGTCTTTTACCTCCACACATAGATTTATTCTCGTTGTAATATTAATATAGATAAAACATACAAAGTATTACTACAGAGCCGTGTACATCTCATTAAAATAAAACTAAACTCAAATAAATGTTAACACGTGACCGTAAACAAACGACGAGCTCAAAACAAATGTTGTTTAAATAACAAACACGATATGTAAGTTCATACAATCAGCAAGATTGTAAAAACTGTAACTCCTTCATAGCTGTTCGTTACATGCGAACATTTTCGGAAATTTTGATTTTCTCAAAGCGCCACTAAGGATTTTGTTTTAGTTAAAAATGTTGAATATACTTTTATAACAATTTAAACGTGGTTCTTCATTTTTTCACAAATATCTTCTGAAGTCCTCTTCATTTTGAATGACGTTTACTTAATTAGTAAATCGTAACAGATCGACAAATTCTTGAAACATAAAAAATGTAGATGACGTTATGTACTCAATTATGTGAAATAATATTTGTTGTTGTAACCATTTCCAGGATATTACTTAATATTGTTCTGTACTTCAAGATGTTTATACTTTGTCAAAGAGAAGGTTGCTGTTTGATTTGTTTGACCTGACAACGTAAAGTTATCGCAATACACCAACTCTTAAAACATTTGACTGAAGACTTTGTGTCTCAATATTCCCTACTTGTATCGTCACAGCAACTCTAAATTCAACTTAACTGACTTTATTTGTTACTAAAACTGACAGGCAAATTATAATCTACAATTATGTTATCTTTTTACAATTACACAACGTAATTACGTCTCTTTAATATTTCTTTATGTCTCATTGTCACGTACCAACTTGCGCTGTTTGTAATTTCTCCGATGTTCACACAACGTTTTCCCTTTACACTGCTCTGACACAACAATTTCGATATTTCCTGGTCAACTCTACTCTGTATTGTACACACTGTCTGCAGACTCAGCATTACGGAGATTTCTCACTGATGTAAACAAAGACTCGGACTTCTTCTTGTCACGAACCTAAACAAACATACTTACGTCAACAGAAGTAGTTTGTTAATAATCTATTATATCATAAAATATGAGATAAGTAACGGCAGTTATCATAAGAACTTGTTTATAAAGTTAACGGTACACACTAACTGTTAAGGTATTATAAAATAGAGTTATGTTAATGACGCTAATGCTGAGAGTATTACAAATTACGTGTTTAATATATCTCCTCTTGCTCTGAAAGTATTTCGGTAAAGTTCAGTAACATTCTGTATATAACAAAATATGTAATGACGCTACTTCTGTATTTGGGTGAGTCTGTTTAGAAGACTGACTTGATAAAGTAGTTGGAATATGTCAACTTAGTGTTATAAGTATATGCTTTTAGATAAGAGACGAACTCTTAGTTATATTGATTGTCCGCCAGGATGCATTGTTTATAACAATCTCGTCTCGCTGTTCATAGATGGCAGCACCTGTAACACCGATTATTACAGAGCAAAGTTTGTATTTATTAAAGAGGTTTTTAACAAGTTGTAATTATGTTCGTTAATTATGGCTTAAATTTTATTGCTCCTTATGATATAAAGATAGACAATACCCGTAATAAATGTCACCATAATACTGAACGAAACAGTAATTGTGCGTGAGAACAGATGCCTTCTAAACGAATTATATATCCACGTGTTTTCCACAGTTTCATCATGGCTGTCTCGGACTTTGATGAGTCTTCTTACGATTTTTTGTTGGAACTTGTAAACAAAACCTAGGCAGTTTCTATGGCTTATAAGTATATTAACAGAATTGGCTCAGGTTGAGCTATAGAGAAAAACAGAACACTTCCTCATTTAAAGACGTAAGTGGATAAGCTAGACAGTAAGAAGAAGGAGACCTGATCAACGATAGTTAAACATTACACATTTCATAACACATCAAAGGTATATTTTGAATAAATCCTCAGTTTCTCTCATTATAGATGTCTTTTGTATAACTGATAAACTGTAAGAGATAAACAAAATAGCCCGCCTCGGTAGCGTGGTGGTAGCACGTCTGCCTCACGTTCAAGGGGTCCCGAGTTCGAATCTCGTTCAGGGTGAGCTACCTGGATAACACTTTTTCCGGGGTTTTCCCTTATCCCGTAAGACGAAGGTCGGGTAACTCTAAGCGCCATGGACTCATTTGAACATCAGTTCATCCACCTCATTCATATTCCAATGTGACTTAACGTTGGACGACGTAAATTACAAAATAATAAAGTAAATAAACAAAAGGTTATTCCAAAAAATGCAAATCCCGTTAAAACACCCAATTTATATTAAATATTGATGTGTAAGTTAATCATTTTGACACGATTTGCTCGTGTAAGCTAAATTCACAATTCATTTGTCAATTGTCATGTCAACAAGGCCGACACAGAGTTGTAGTTGTCAATATTTACGTTACCAGTAGAAAGTGTTAACTTTAGAGTCTGCTGTAGCAATCCTCAGTGGCGGCTCATGTTGTCTGTACCTAGGGCGGCTGCACTGATTATTGACATTTTAGCTTATCTTAATTATTTCAAGATGAACGGCATACGGCGACCTTTCTTTGTAGCAAACTTATTAACCACTCTCTCGTTAAACTTTGGGATGTTTTCTATGGACAACATAGCGAGCGCAGTTAATCTATCTTCTCCAGTAATGTTCCTAAGGAATGTTTTAATTCTTTTCAGTGTGGAGAAACAGCGCTCAGATTCATTTGTTGTTAGAGAGTTATTTTCAAAAGTTTTAACACTTCAGAAAAAGTGGAACAAAGATTATTAGTTCTAAGATATTGAAGCAATTTTACAGCGCCATCAATATTCCTGAATTCTTCTCTTGAATAGATGACTGAACGTTCTGTATGTAGTTTGTCCTTATCAAACACTGGGATCATTTTTTTGTATTCATTGAAAGCAGTTTCGGGAAATACTGAATTAAATTGCTCAAATTGAGAATCTTATAGCAAGGAAGACACAGAAAGATGTTTTGTAAACTTGAAGCGGAGATTCAATTGTGACAGTATAACATCACATACTTCCTTGGCTGCTGCTGCTCTGGTCTGTGTGTTTGAAACAATTTTTCTTTTGTGTGGATTTTCTGCTGCCAAATCAGATGACTCCACCTTGTTTCTTACTTTTATAATTTCAGCAGTGAAAGTAGATATGTACACTGGAACTTTCTGTAGTTGATTGTACAGTATTTGTACATGAGGCATAACCAAATGGAAAAAATTAAGCCAGAAACAAAACTCATTATTTTCAAGATACTCCAATAAAGCACTTGCCTCATTTATTGTTGCACTGCTTGAGGTCTCTGATCCTGACAAAATTTGAAAACATTCTTTAAATGTATCCTTCTTTTCGTAAACAACGTTTACAGTCCTGGGTTTGCAGTTCCACGTCATTGATCCACCACTGTGTATTCTCTTCTCAAAACATGAATCTAACACTGATGATCTGTGTGGAGAGAGGGAAAAGAAGGTGAGTATAGCACAAAGATTTGAAAAGAGTCCTAGCTTTTGTGTTTTGCCTGGCAGCTCTCTCCGTTATCACATTTTATTATGTGTTTGAAATGGGAAGAGTTCTGAAGTCCAGCTAATCAGATGCTGTATCACACTCAGCGTTGCCAGCTTGTTACTCCACTCTTTATATTTCCCTCTCTGTCTCTCGCACACTCATACAACATGGAGCTCTGCTTGACGCAGACGTAAGGGTAAGCAAATTATATTTTACAAACTTTTACAGTAATGCAGTTGCCAAAATCTAAATTATAAAAAGCATTTTCGCTAATTATTTATGTTTTTAAATACCATAACTATAATTATAGTTTATGTATTACCTGTTTTTCTAATCCAATGGAACTGACAGTGGCTCCTTCATATCGCTGTCAATGTCACTTCCGTTAAGAGACAATTCGTCACTGTCTTCATCGTCTGAGTCTTGCAAATTTATGATTATAGGTTTCAAAATTTCGTCACCAGCTATTTCTTTCTTAAAATTGTCTTCTTGAAGGTTTTCCGCATGCCTCACGCAGTTTTACAAGTCCTGTTGTGTTACTTTGTCAATTTCTTCGTGAACAAGTCGGTTAACGTCCGTCAGTTTAGAAGTATTATTTCTGTTTGCAATTCCCCTTTTTATAAGAGCCCACACGCACTCAATTGGATTGTATTGGCAGTGGTAATGTGGGAGGCGTATTACCTGGTGTTCCGTTTCAATTGCAACTTGTACCAGCTGATACACTTTCTCCGTGTTTTTAAACGGAAGTACTCTTTGCAATAACCCATTTTTAGTTTCTGTTTCCGAAAACTTTTGAGGAACGTGTACACCTTAAAAATAATACTTCGAGCCTGACTTCACAATAATTGTCTTTTTGACTCGCCACTAAATTTACCGCAAGAAGCCATTGCATTATTTAACTGTTACTCTATTGTTGTGTAAAGAACAACTGAATGATATTGATCTGCACTCTCCAGAGTAAATAAACACTTCTTATTCAGCATTCATTCATAAACATTAGAAAATTATCTGTCTTGCCGTACACATCCTGTAATTGTGATAGTCATTTAATAACAAAGAAACACATACTCTTCTCAAAACAACAGAATATAAAAACTTACTTTAATTATGAAACCACGTAATACATACTGAGAATAAAGAGATGTGTGACTAGTAATTTATGTGTTAGTAGTAAATGTTTGTAAAATTGATCAAAAGGGAGGTCATGGCCACTACATGGGTTAGTGCCACTTTGTACTCTGTGGCCTAGAGTCGCATTTCGCGCCAAGTTTTTCTGTAAGTATGCAATTGAAGAGCATCAGTATAAGCTCCTAAGAGCGATCCTGTAGCATCGGACCTCCCCGCTAAGTTGTCCTGCCAGCCGTTCTTATATACTACATGGAACGTCCACTTTGTATCCACGAGAGTTTCTATATTCTATGTTCACTTCTTATCAATTAACCGCTACATACTTTTAAGAGAGTTTTACATTTTATAATAACTCTAATAATTTTAAAACTTTTGATATTATTTTCATATTCTAGAGGTATTTGTATAAGGAGTTCAAAGCCAAGCATATTACAAATACAAACAAGTATGGATTGGAAGTACATTAGCAGAATTAACTCTGAGCTACAGAGAAAAACAGAATCGGTCCAAATTTAAATAATTAACTAAGTAAGCTTAACTGTGAGAAAAAGAAGACCTGATCATTGGTCTTTAAGGTGACATATTCTATCCGTTTTTTGTTCTGTTACGTAAGGTAAGTAGAGGAGGTGCTATATTCAATTTAGATATTTCAGCAGAAATACACGTTTTAATGGAACACAAGCCATGTGTAGGAGAAAGTTTGTAAAGGTAAGTCTGACTGAAATAATGCTCCGAGAATTTAAAAGAAAATTTAGAAAAAGCATAAAGGTGTCAGAATGAGCATCTGTGTATGTCTGCGAATTCCAAAACGTAAAGTCGCGTAAATACCTAACTTTTAATTCAGCATATTGTAGAATGAATCAGGAAAAGAGACGAGTATCTTTGAGTATCACGAAAAAGAGACATAAAATTGATTGTTTTACAAATAAGCTTTAAAGTAACTTTCTGTAATAACACTGTAAGGATTGCTGAAGCGTTTAAAGAGATGAATAACAAGATAATTTATTGTATTAGTTACATCAAAATTATAACACTTTAATATCGACTAAGACTTGGACTTTGTTCTATGCTAATTTTCCACTTGAAATCTGGAAACGAACACAAAATATATAAAAACTATAACTATAACTCCTTCATAACTGTTTGTTACATGCGAACATTTTCGGAAATTTTGATTTTTTCAAAACCTCTCTAAGGATTTTGATTAAGCTAAAAATGTTTAATGCATTTTTATAACAATTTAAACGTGCTTCTTCATTTTTTCACAAATATCTTCTGAAGTTTTCTTCAATTTGAATGACGTTTACTTGATTAGTAAATCATAAGAGATCGACAAATTCTTAAAACATAAAAAATGTAGATGACGTTAAGTACTCAATTATGTGAAATAATATTTGTTGTTATAACCATTACCGGGATATTACTTAATATTGGTCTGTACTTCAAAATGTTTGTATTTTGTCAAAGAGAAGGTTGTTGTTTGTTTTGTGTGACGTGACCACGTAAAGTTATCGCAATACACCAACTCGTAAAACATTTGACTGAACACCTTGAGTCTCTATATTCCTACTTGAATCGCCAAAACAACTCCAACTTCAACTTAACTGACTTCATCTGTTACTAAAACTGACAACCAAATTATACTTTATAATTATATTATCTTTTCACAATTACACAACGTAATTACTTCTCTTTAATGTTTCTTTATGTCTCTGTGTTACGTACTGAATTGCTCTGCTTGTAATTTTTCCTATGTACACACAACGTTTCCCTTTTACTCTGCTCTGACACAACAACTCCGATATTTACTGGTCAACTCTACTCTGTTTTGTACACACTGTCTGCAGCCTCAGCATCACGGAAAGTTCTCACTAATGTAAACAAAGACTCGGGCTTCTTCTTGTCACGAACGTAAACAAACATTCCTACGTCAATAGAAATAGTTTGTTAATAATCTATTATATCATAAAATATGAGGTAAGGAACGGCAGTTATCATAAGTACTTGTTTATAAAGTTAATGGTACACACTAACTGTTTACGTATTATAAAATACAGTTTTGTTAATGACGCTATTGGTGAGAGTATTACAAATTACTTGTTTAATATATCTCCTCTTGCTCTGAAAGTATTTCGGTAAAGTTCAGTGACATTCTGTATATAACAAAATATGTAATGACGCTACTTCTGTAAACGGGTAAGTCTGTTTAGAAGAGTGACTTGAGAAAGTAGTTGGAATATGTCAACTTAGTGTTATAAGTATATGCTTTTAGATAAGAGACAATCTCTTAGTTATATTGATTATCCGCCAGGATACATTGCTTATAACGGCCGCGTCTTGTTGTTCATAGATGGCACCACCTGTAAGATCGATTAACACAGAACAAAATTTGTATTTGTTTACAGAGCTTCTTGACAAGTTGTAACTGCGTTCATTAACTATGGCTTAGATTTTATTTATCCTTATGATATAAAGATAAGGAGTACCCATTAATATATGTCACAGTAATACTGAACGAATAAGTAATTGTACGTGAGAACACAGGTCTTCTGAACGAATTATATATCTACGTGTTTTCTACAGGATTATCATGGTTGTGTGGGAATTCCATGATATTTTTGTGAATTTTTTTGTTGGAAATTGTAAACCTGTAAACATAAACCTTCCACATATAATCAATTAAGTAGATAGGCCTAACTGTAAGAAAAAGAGGACCTGATCATTGGTACTTTCATGACACATCAAATGTATATTTTGAATTTCCTAGAATTGTATCCTCAGTCTTTCTCTCACTATAGATGTCGATTGTGAGTGTGCTGTAGAGGATGACCATACACTGGTTGCTAGCAATCCTGCCAGGAAGTTGGGGGGTTGTTTTAGTTGCAGTAAATAGTGGCTAGATGTGTTATAGCTGGGGCTCCTAATGACATTCAACTAACCAAACTGGAACAATTTTACAAGAGTATCAGAGACAAAGAAGTGTAATTGAAAGTGACATACAAATTGAGTAGATAACATACAAGACATTCAAAAATAAGCTGTGATTACAAATACAATACATCAAAGTTTATGAATAAATGATCCTAAAATTACAATAAAGAACAGCAATATGTATGTGCACATATTAACAATATGAAAACTATGTGCATGGCCACAAATAAACCTAATTAAGGGGGCCCTTGAAAAGAAGGGGGAAAAAATTGTATCGCGCACTACCTAGATTTTACTTACAAAAATTTAACATTTTAGAAATTACAAGCAAGCTTACTAGTAAACACATATTTGTTCTAAGACAAATCAAATTGACAATTAATACAAAGCACTTAATAATAAAGTGTACTGCAAAACACTTTCACATTTGAGAGAAAAAAAGTGATTTGAAATACGGACATTAACACAAAATTGTGAAGTAATATATTGAAAAGATTACAAATGCAAAATGAACACAGCATTCCATTGCAGTGACAATCCTCCATTTAATGTACATTTAGTATACAGTCAGTTTCTCACACAAACTTATTCCTATGTTTCATTGAATAATAAAAAGATTTTCTTAGCCATGGCATAAGTTGACTGTATAATGACGTCATAGTTGTTTCTGCTAACATAACTAATCAAACATATACATGTCCCCCTTCCTGCAACATAATGCAATGAACAGTACATTATCATATACATATAACACATGCAAGCATGCAATTAAAATCCTAAACACTAGTAAACATGCATAACATAGAAAACCAGAAAATATTACATCTCAACGTTGTATCAGGATCCTATCAGCTTCCTGACAAGCAATGCATGTTAAGGGCCCATTTACCATGTAAAACTTAACAAATACACACAAAAAATACTATAAAATGTATCTTCACAGCATCCACGGTTACATTACAGCATTGCGTTAAAGCTACAACTGAGTGGCTATTAGCACTTTTTAAGCCTTCTTGGCTTTTTATGCAGAAATACTAAGTGGACTTAAAAAAAATATACTATAAAAAATTGAAGCCAGACCTAGCTAGGAATCCCTGTTCCTAACTAGGGGCGGGGAATAAGCCCAACCTACTAGGACTGCACATAAGAATAATCATCATGACGTATGATGAATGTTAACCATAGATAATTAAAACAATAAACTTCATTTACTTAACTTCATCTATACTTTTTCCAGAACTCCTTTACTTCAAACACATAACCATGTTTTATCATCAGAATACAGATAATGAAACTTAAGTGTCCATGAACAATCATAACTATTGGTACTGTATAAACAACAGTATATAAATAATAGTCCATATAAAGATACACCATTTAATTTTCCTAGAATGCAAATTTAGAACAAGTATATTAATAAATCAGGTTAAATATCAAAGGATGGAAATAATCATTGTGAAAGAAAAACTATAGATTAAGCTTGTACGATGTCCACCAACTTCTCCTAAAGCACTTCAGCTGTAAAGAAAAAAAAAATATTCATCAGACACTGTTGCAATAATCATTCATTACAGAGGATGAAAGTCTACTATACATCTCTTGACACTGACGTACCACACAGGGTCATTGACACCATACATGATCTATTCTGCAGGCACATAACAGCTCCCACTACTTCCTCTATACTAACACTGCATTCAAGGGTACATAACAGCAAATCCTTGAAGCCAAAATAATTTTCACAGTACACAGACAATAATTAATCCTGAGGCACTCTTCTGCAGCCATCAGGATACTACATACACACTTGCAACTATTTAAAAAGGATTCAGGAAATAAAAATTACAGCATATTTACTCCTAAAAGAAACGTTGAGTGAAACAAAGGACAAGTAAAATCACAAATTTTGCAAACTTCCAGAATAGTAATTTAGACATAACCTCCTTTCAAATTCTTTGTTAACCCAAATCCTAACCAAAAGAAAGCAAAATTATTCAAAGATGCCTAACAGAAATTAATTTTGCTTAAGTTGTTGTTGAGTGATATTACAAATAGCAAGTTCACGAGCCTTCTGGATATCTTGAAGAGTTTGCCGCACAAAAAGGTTATTAGAGGTGGCTTGCAACTGAACTTGATTAGACAAAGTAGCTTCTCGACCATACATTAAAAAGAGGGGGGGAAATTTAGTGGTATCCTGGACTGAGGAGTTATATGAGAAAATTACAAAAGGCAATATATCATCCCAATTTTTCTGATTAGAATTAACAAAATGACTAAGCATATTCAAAAGGGTTTGATTAAAACGTTTAGTTAATCCATTGCATGCTGGGTGATAAGTACTAGTGAAGTTAGATGATACAGACAAAGATTTTAATAATTCTTGGGTAACTTCACTAAGAAAGACTGAACCTCGATCAGAAAGTAAAGTAGCAGCAGCTCCATGACGACAGATAATGTTATGTAAAATGAATTTAGCAACAGAAATATGCTTTTTCTGTATAATAGATTCAGAGGGTTCCAATACAACATCGTTCATAACCGGTATCATAGGTTTAACTGTCACAAAGCTAGTTGTTAGAGGGGGAAGTTTTACATCTTGCACCACAATATATTTAACAGCATTTACTTGATCAGAATCATCATCTTGCAAAGGGTTAATGGCTATATCAGCGAAAGGTGCAGTGGCATGATGAATAGGCATTTCAAGAGTTTTACCTTCAGTAGTGGTCATTGTAATTAAATTTTGAGTGTAATAAATAACTACACCATGCTTATTGAGAAAATTGTTACCTAAAATGAGGTCATGTGCTAAATCTTTAACTACCAAAACGTTTTCTTGAAAAACATAATTATGAATAACAAACTCTAAGGCAATACAATAGGGTGCATCTAACAATTTGTGTCCAGCAGTCCTGAACATCCTTTGAATAGGTTGCAATTTAGACAAGTCAGTAACATGAGCTACATTTAAAATACTGACTGCACTACCTGTATCCAGTAGAATATTAACTTCCTTATAATTGATTATACCCGTAAGATTTAAAATCTGACCTGATACAGGAGCTACATTCCCTTGTATTGATGAGTGTGAAGAAGCCTGACTGGAACGTTGCTGTAATGTTGCTAAGTGTGGTGCGTTGAGGCTGGACGTTGGTCGTATTTTGAGCGAGGTCGGGGACTGCGACACACACTTGCCATATAGCCTCTCCTGTTACATCTGTAACAGATGACTGTTGAATCGCTCTGATACAGACAACCTGAAGCATGTGCATATGATTGACTACGCTGCGGCTGAAAACGAGGTTGGCTCAACTGTACAGGCACTGGTGGTGGTATCTGAAACTGATTGAACTGTGTACATAACTGGTCAACTCTACTAATTAAATCTGTAATAGATAAATAAGGTGTAGCCGTGGTACTAGTGGGTGGCAACGGTTGTGGCACTGAGGTTTTGTTAAGAGTTAAGGAGCATTGAACTGTAGCATTTATATTATATTGAGTAAGCATGTGCTGTCGATTTTGTATATAGAACTGAGCATGATCTACTCTATGAATGACAGTTAGAACCTCATCAATTGATTCTGGGTTTAGGGGAACCAGAGTCTGCACATAATGAGGTTTTAATTCTTTTAATAAATGTTTAATTTGTTCAGCTTGTACCAATCATGGATTAATCCTATCACACAAAGATAACACATCATACACATAACTCATAACAGGTTCTGAATCTAACTGCACCCTCTGGTGAAGCTTCATTTCTGGCAAATCTACAGAATTTGTATTTTGAAAAGCTGTAAGAAAACTGCTAGCTAAAGTTATCCAATCATGATGTGGGTTTCTATGTCGAAAAATTTGAAACCATTGTGCAATGGATTCTTTTAAGTAACAAGGGAAAAATTTCAATTTCATTTCATCATTCCAGCCATTGGCTGTGGCTACCGTTTCAAAGTTTCTAAGAAAATCACATGATGATTCTGAAGAAGCACTTGTAAAATATGATGGGTCAATTGCAGGCCTAAATACAGGTGTTTGCAGTATTGGAGCCATAGCTTGACCTGGGGTAGACAGAAGCTGAGCATTAGCACTAGAATCACTAGAATTGGAGATTCGTTCTGATTCTACCAAAAGTTCCATTGGTGAGTTAGATTGGCGCCTGGTACGCTTCGACATGATGAACTAAATAATGAACAGTAATCAGTACACAAGTTGAATTACTAATAACAGCAACAAATGGTAAGAAAAATTACTATTTGGCACTTTAGCACGTTTATGCAGAACTACTGTATAGATTAAAAAAATATAAAAAAAATATTAAACTGAAGCCAGAACTAACATTTGAATCCTTCAAGTTGTTAGGGGCTGGCAAAGGTTCCACCTACTGGAACCAAACAAATAAATTCCTTTAAAAACACAACATTTACACGTCAAGCTTTCTACTTACACTTTCACTTGTTTCGCACTATAAATTCAGCAATTGAGTAGTTTTGTTGTTACAACATACTCCTTAATTAACAAAATGTGAATTCGTAGAAGTTTTATTAGCTTTTAATGTTTACTTTAACTTCGCCTTCTATGAATAAGGTAAGAAAGGCATTTTCAAAGTGGTCTTATACTTTTTATACACAATTTCTACATATCACGAAAGATTTGTTTTTATTTGAATTTTCACAATGAACCTTTAAGAAAAACAATACAGCGCCCTGAGGGCCACTGCACTAGACAAGGTCGAACTGAACTCCAAATGGAACATGCCCTTGCATTAAAGGGAGACCCAGCATTTTGGTTGTAGCACAAACATGCTACCCCATTGAGAAGCCGCCCCTGCTTTAACTACTACTTCTATGTATAGGGTAAGAAAAGCATTCTCCACTTGGTCTTACACTTTTTATACACAATTTCTGCATATCAAGAAAGATTTGTTTTTATTTGAATTTTCACAATGAACCTTTAAGAAAAATTATACACGGCGCCTAACAACAATATGTGAGGACCTGTTCTTACTTTGTGAATAATTAAGGAACACGTGGTCAGGTCGAACACTCGGGAGCAAACACTCAGAGCACAACTACATGCTTTCGCGAGAGTTTGGGATCTTTTCTATAATGGTTCATTGGTAAAAAGGTAGGGTAAAGCTAATTAAAAGTTGAATTCACTTAATAAGAATATTTACTACAACAAACAGATTAACAATGGTGGCCATAATGGCCGTTTACATGTCCCGAAGCGGAGCTGCCTGCAAAATCAACCTAACCCTTCAGCTGGCAGTTTCAGAGAGAAAGTCTATCGCTTAAAGATTATTCATCTAGTCCTAAAGGAAGGGAGAGAGTCACATCACAGCTACTACTTGAGTCACCAGAGAATAATTAATACAGTGATTTGTGATAATATGTTCCAATACCGCATTACTACAGATGACACAGAAAAGTAATTACGTAAGCTTTGAAAGTTGTGACTACAGTTTCAAAGTTGTTGCATTTTCTAAATGCTCACATAATTATCTTACATCATCTGTAGGGAGAGGTTTATTGTACGTATGCAAATAAAAGAAAACGTCCACTAACTTCGCTAATCCAATCAACAGCTTCACCGTTTTAACAGCATAACCAACATTATTTTGTGACTGAACTGATTTTTGTTAACGATGACTTTGACAGTTTGGCGGGGAATAAGTCACTGTTTGGAGCAATCAGAAGTTTCGGTAGTATACTCATTTATCATCACAAGTGACAATTCTCCTGACAAATCTATCATCTGTATGATTACGGATAAGCTGACGACAGATATCCACTCTACGTTCAGCCTGTTGAGGTGTCAGTTCAGGAGGTACAGATCTACAGCTTCTGTATGACTCCCCAAGTGTCTTAATGTGTCGATGTCTGGTATCCTTTCATGTACTAAGTTCTTCTCAAAGACTACGAATACTTTTTTGCGGATTTCCTCACAAAACTTGTATCCTCAATATTGTGACGTTAATATTTTGATACACTTTTGAAAAAGACAAAATTGATAAAAATTGTATACTTGGAAGACGGAATAATATCGGTACACGTGACATCCGGTCGCGTAGGTTTGCTGGGATGTTAGGCGGAGGTCGAAAGCCTTGCTGACATAGCTGACGAAGCAGTGAGTCAGTCTCTACTTCGGCAGAGTTTCGGCATTTAAACCCCAGGGTTTTGGCACAGGCGGGAGTAGTCTCGCACGTGCTACCGGAATCTGCGTCGCCCGATTCTCTTAAGGCCACGTCTATAATCTTCAAGAATGTACATCAAAAAGCAAGGAGCACGAACCTTAGGCCAGGTAAAAGCCACAATTGTCCTCGTATAGATAATTTCTTTTGTTTTTGGGTAGATTATAGAATAAACGCTAGTTAACCAGAACTACATGTTGAATTTTAACTTAAGCCAACCCTGACTGGTAACCCAGACCTTGGTACGAACATCTCCCTCCTGAGCTACCCCCCTCTAGTAACGTTAAATGGGAAAGCGTAATTTACCTGCCAGTTGGCGCAACCGTGAACGTTACAATATTCCATAACTTAGGTCTTCCGGAACGTGGTAAATCTTCAGTGTTTTCGTGTGTATTGTCGAAACGTTGGTACTATCGTTGTGTCACACGCTCACTAACGACAAGTCCTCATTACACATCACATATCCTTCGAGCTGTGACAGCGACTTTGTAATATTGTTTCCTGTAATGTTTTAGTGGGACTCTAAGTTCAGACTTTGTTATCTCCATTTTGTGATTGTTTATTAACAGCTGAAGACTGATAAATGCTCGCAATGTTCGAAACACTAGACATGGCTTCATGTATATAGCACAAACCAAAGAAACCCAATACATGCCCCAAAATAACAAAATCAAAAAACTGATTTTACTTATGAAATCACCTAATACAAAGGTTGACTGCAAACCGGAGATGTTTGAATAGAAATTCATGGATCAGTAGTAAATTTTGTAAAATTGACCAAAAGGGAAGTCATAGTCACTACATGGGCTGGTGCCACTTTGTACTCTGTGGCCTAGAGTCGCATTTCGCGCCAAGTTTTAGTCCCAGTGTTGTTCCTTGTGTGTTAGTATAAGCTCCTAAGAGTGACCCTGTAGCCTCGGACCTCCCCGCTAAGGTGTTGTGCCTTCCGTTCTTATATACTACATGAAATTGTGACCGTGAGAGTTTATAGATATTCTATGTTCGCTTCCTATAAATTAACGGGTGCATAGTTTTGATATAGTTTCACACTTTGTGATAACACTGATAATTTTAAAACATTTGATAGTATTTTCATATTATAGATCTATTTATATAAGCAGCTCAAAAGCCAAGTATTTTATAAATACAAACAAGTATGGATTGGAAGTACATTTACAGAATTAGCTCAGATTGAGCTACAGAGAAAACAGAATCCTTCCACATTTAAATAATGAATTAGATAAGCTCGACTGTAAGAAAAAGAAGACGTGATCATCAGTAGTTAAACACTACACATTTCGTGACACATCAAATGTATATTTTGAATTTACTAGAAATGTATCCCCAGAGTTTCTCTCATTATATATGTCTTTTATATAACTGATAAACTGTAACAAAATGTTATTCCAAAAATACGTAAATCACAATAAACACCTAATTTATGTTAAATAGAGCTTTTGTAGGCATTTCATATTTTGAATGAAGCATAAACCATTATTTTCTCAACAGGAATACGTTGTGTGTGTGAACAACACAACATGTTAAAGTGTAAAATATTGCTACACATTATAACGTACAACTTGAGACTGTTTAATGCTTTTTTGGACAATGAAGGAGTATAACCTGTTATTAGTCTGAATTTCCCAATACTTACATTCCTCTTACAAGAAGAGTTGTTAAATTTTTATGTCCTGGACATGCTAAGAGATATTTGAATGATTTGATAATCGCATAAGTCTACTACATTCCAGTATACAAATGAATTTTAAAACAATTGCCGGTCAGTACAGCGGAGTATGAACAACCAGAAAAATAAGATCAGAAGGACAAATATGACAAACAGGTTACTTAATATCAGAAAACGTTCATCTCATTTCACTGAGGTAAATAAATGAGTAAACTACTTCGTAATAATTTGTTTGGTTATTTAAATGAGTGTTAAACAACGTGAATGAAATTCGTAATTAAATGTATTCGCAGTACATGAGCAATTAGGTATTGGGACTAATTGATCTCAAACGAGCTCTTCCCAAACATGAGATATATTTTGGAATTGTTGTCATTCTGTGTTGAAGTGTCACTCGTCACACACATCTGTGAGATGTTGAGATCATTTCTGTTCATTATAATTGTATACACGTTCCAAGAAAATGGATTAACTCTAAGTAGCTAACAATTTACATAGGAATCGTGGAAGGAATTTCCAAAATTTGTGAATATGTATAAACTATACAAGACTTCTTTCTGCGTACAGTTATTTATTTGTTCAATTTTTGTCTTAACATATATTACAACTGTTGCTTGGTTTTATGCAATACAGATAAATTGAATCTAAAGCATATCAAAATATATAATTACATGTTATTGCAAGACTTTAAAAACAAATATAAAGATCATCGTACGCTACAGTAGTTTTATATGTCAACTTAGTGTTATACGTATATGCTTTTAGATAAGAGACAATCTATTAGTTATATTGATTGTCCGCCAGAGTAGGTTGTTTATAACGACCTCGTCTTGTTGTTCATAGATGGCACCACCTGTAATATCGGTTACTACAGAACAAAGTTTGTATTTATTTACAGAGCTTCTGACATGTTGTAATTATGTTCATTAATTTTGGCTTACATTTTATTGGTCCTTATGATATTAAGATAAAGTTTAACCGTTAATATATGTCATCATAACATTGAACGAATAAGTAATTGTACGTGAGAACACACGTCTTCTGAAGAAAATATATATTTTCGTGTTTTCTACAGTTTAGACGTGTTTATATGGTACTTACAGGATTTTTAGGCGTGTTTTGTTGGAACTTGTAAACTTACAGAGAACAAAACCTGAAATTCATACGGATTGAAAGTGTATTAACTCACATTGAGCTTCAGAGCCACATTTAAATAATAAAGTACATAAGGCTCACTGTATGAAAAAGACCTGATCATCGATAGTAAAACATTACACATTTCATAATACACCAAATGTATATTTTGAATTTACTAGAAGTGTATCCTCAGAGTTACTCTCATTATAGATGTCTTTTATATAACTGATAAACTGTAAGAGATAAACAAAATAGCCCGCCTCGGTAGCGTAGTGGTAGCATGTCTGCCTCATGTTCAAGAGGTCCCTAGGTCTATACCTAGTTTGGCTGCACTGATTATTGACATTTTAGCTTACCAATTATTTCAAGATGAACTGCATACGGCGACCTTTCTTTGTAGCAAACTTATTAACCACTCTCTCGTTCAACTTTGGGATGTTTTCTATGGACAACATAGTGAGCGCAGTTAATCTATCTTCTCCAGTAATGTTCCTAAGGAATGTTTTAATTCTTTTCAGTGTGGAGAAACAGCGCTCAGATTCACTTGTTGTTAGAGAGTTATTTTCAAAAGTTTTAACACTTCAGAAAAAGTGGAAGAAAGATTATTAGCTCTAAGATACTGAAGCAATTTTACAGCGCCATCAATATTCCTGAATTCTTCTCTTGAATAGATGACTGAAAGTTCTGTATGTAGTTTGTCCTTATCAAACACTGGGATCACTTTTTTTTTGTATTCATTGAAAGCATTTTCTGGAAATATTGAATTAAATTGCTCAAATTGAGAATCTTATAGCAAGTAAGACACAGAAGGTTGTTTTGTAAACTTGAAGCGGAGATTCAATTGTGACAGTATAACATCACATACTTCCTTGGCTGCTGCTGCTCTGGTCTGTGTGTTTGAAACAATTTTTCTTTTGTGTGGATTTTCTGCTGCCAAATCAGATGACTCCACCTTGTTTCTTACTTTTATAAATTCAGCAGTGAAAGTAGATATGTACAGTGGAACTTTCTGTAGTTGATTGTACAGTATTTCTACATGAGGCATAACCAAATGGAAAAAATTAAGCCAGAAACAAAACTCATTATTTTCAAGATACTCCAATAAAACACTTGCCTCATTTATTGTCGCGCTGCTTTAGGTCTCTGATTCTGACAGAATTTGAAAACATTCTTTAAGTGGCTCCTTCTTTTCGTGAACAACATTTACAGTCCTGGGTTTGTAGTTCCACGTCGTTGATCCACCACTGGGTATTCCCTTCTCAAAACATGAATCTAACACCGATGATCTGTGTGGAGACCGGGAAAAGAAGGCGGGTATAGCACAAAGATTTGAAAGATAATCCTAGCTTTTGTGTTTTGTCTGGCAGCTCTCTCCGTTATCACATTTTAATATATGTTTGAAATGGGAAGAGTTCTGAAGCTCAGCTAATCAGATGCTGTATCACACTCAGCGTTGCCAGCTTGTTACTCCACTCTCTATATTTCCCTCTCTGTCTCTCGCACACTCATACAACATGCAGCTGTGCTTGACGCAGACGTAAGGGTAAACAAATTATATTTTACAAACTTTTACAGTGATGCAGTTGTCAAAATCGAAATTGTAAAAAGCATTATCTCAAATTGTGTATATTTTTAAATACTATAACTATAATTATAGTTTATGAATTATCTGTTTTTGTAATCCAATGGAACTGACAGTGGCTCATCCATGTCGCTGTCAATGTCACTTCCGTTAAGAAAAAGTTCGTCATTGTCACTGTCTTCATCGTCTGAGTCTTTCAAATTTATGATTATAGGTTCCAAAATCTCGCCACGTGGTATTTCTTTATTAAAATCGTCTTCTTGAAGGTTTTCCGCATGCCTCACGCAGTTTTCCCAGTTCTGTTGTGTTACTTTGTCAATTTCGTCGTGAAAAAGTCCTTCAACGCCCGTCAGTTTAAAGGTATTATTTCTGTTTGCAATCCCCCTTTTTATTTGAGCCCACACTAACTCAATTGGATTATATTGGCAGTGATAAGGTGGGAGGCGTATTACCTCGTGTCCCGTTTCAATTGCAAATTGATCCAGCTGATACACTTTCTCCATGTTTTTAAACGGAAGTACTCTTTGCAATAACTCCCTTTAGTTTGTGTTTCCGAAAATTTTTGAAGAACCCGTATACCTTAAGAATAATACTTCGACCCTGACTTCACAAGAATTGCCTCTTTGACTCGCCACTAAATTTACCGCACGAAGTCATTGCACTATTTAACTCTTACTCTACTGTTGTGTAAAGAACAACTGAATGATATTGATCTGAACTCTCGAGAATAAATAAACACTTCTTATCTAGAATTCATTCATAAACACAAGCATACACATTCCACAGGCTAACAGCAAATGAAGTGTTTGTTCTTTCTCAAATGTAACACCTTGACTTACTCACAGTAATTCTTTTATCACGTCATGTCAGTAGTTTAAATTTCAGTCTGAGTAATTAAAAGTATATGTACATACATACACACCAACGATTTTGAACTCTCTAGAGTAAATAGAGAGTACGAACCATTCATAAACAAAGATATAATGTGACCAGACACGTTCTGCCAGGGCAGCAGGAAGTTTATTGTTTCCTCTCTCTCGAATTGGATTATTCAAAGTAATTCTTTTGTCACGTCATGTCAAACATTTACGTTTTAGTTCTGAGTAATTACAAATATACGTAAGCACATACATGCCAAATTGATACAGTGCTTACGTCACGATTTATTGTTATAATACAAGTAATAGTGGTTTATTTATTTGTATTAGAAAAACTATTTGAGCTAAAAATATGAGGTTTTCATGGTTATGTTAGATACATTACTCTCTACCCTCCACATGAGTCAGTATCAGGAAAATGTGAATGTTTCAGCGCGAATAGTATTTCATACAGATTGATCAGTTTGGCGGTCGTCACACATCACTTAGCGGGAATGCAATACAACAATACCGCAGTACTCCGATTGGTTGCTCACTAGTAGCGCTCAAGGACAAACATCAACCCATTTGAAACACATAATAGTTGATAAGTTAAGCAATTCACAAAGTAAGCATTGGGCTACACATCTCTAACTTTAGGTTGCACTCCATTGATAGCCTCATTATTACCGCTGCACATATAACCTTTGACCTATAAACTTATTTTCTTTTAATATATTGGCCAGCTCAGAAATTACAACTTCTGCAATTGCATCAGAATTTTGCCTTTCGTAATAAAAAATCCCCAGAATCACTCAACAGTACTACCTAAGGCATTACAATACCTTAAGAGTATTAGAAGCTGAAACATGTCAACAATATCTGTAACATGTCTGTACATTTACTGACCCAAGTGGACGTCTTATGTTTATGACATTCTTCATATATTCTCTTAGAGTCTAAAACTCACTTTTGAACCCAGGCATTGTTGGCTGCGTCGTCTTTGTAACGATACGTTTTAGCTGGAACTGCTTATATGAATATCCAGTTAGAAATTCTTATTTTCTGATATGACTATTAGTGGGCCATGAAATGACAATATAAAAAATGATGAACGGTTGCGAGGAGAAAGGAAAATCAATAATCTTGATATATGTTCTGTAATCTTGTTCCATGAGCATGAAAATTTTTTGCAGTGAATGTAAACGTTTTGTAACGGAAAATCAATAGTGAGATGTTATAAATGCCAACGCTTTGGTCACTCGAGTGATTCGTGTAATGGAGTTGCTACTTGCGTTGACTGCGGAGAGGTCAAACATGATAATGCTGGTACTTCACCTACAACATGTGTTAACTGCAATGCTAATCATTCATCGAACTCCAGAGAATGCCCGCGTTTTACGGAGGAATAGGCTATCCAAGAGATACAGGTAAGAGAGAGAGAGAGAGTGTCCTTCATGGAAACTCTTGCGTATTGGCCAGCCTACTCGCCCTGGGGCCGTTACTTATAGTGCAGTTGTAGCTAAGCCGGTACCTATACATGAAATCGCAACACAAACTACCGACATAAACGGGGAAGTAATATCTGAAAGATCAATTACACCAAGATCGCACGTTAATCCCAGAGGTTCTACTCCAATTTGCACTGGACCCGGAGTACTAAGGACCCGGGCTTCCTTAGACCAGGGAGTTACCGAGCTGTCCCAAAAGGGCGCCCGGCGCCTCCGTGAGGCTTTCCATAGGGCAAGACCTAGAGACTAACAAGCCCCCCCCCCCCATCTGGTCCTGTGGACTCAAGACGGGATGAGAGTGGATACGTCACTTACGCGCGCCAACACCAAAGGTGAAGGCTACCGATATGACCTCGGTAGGGGCCGCCTGGTGATCCAGCACACCTTCTACTAGCTATGCTGCCTAGTACGCGGCGATATTAATGGCTTCCCTCAAGCCCGTCAGGAGACGTAGCCGTTCTCCCACGGGTATCGGGAACCACTGCCCCCTCGAGTCCAACCCAATCCGAACAAATCCCAATCAGAGAGGGCCTCGAATGTTAGAACCAAGGTTCCTCTAGTAACGTCAGAGGTACCAAGAGTGCTAGGAGTCCGAAGCGTCCGCACCACTGCAGCTGAAGGGGACGCATCGCCTCCCCTACGGGAACACCAAGATTACAGCCAAAGCAACAAACACCAGCACGAACAACAGTGAGCGCGCCGAACAAGTCCAGTCCTAAGAAGAAGGTTTCCGCCAAGTTTCCGGCGAAAGCATCTACTTCAAGAACATGTGGTTCGGTAATATACAATATATCGCCAAGGAAATTTAAGACCTCTTATGACAGAAGTGACTTTCTCGAGGTGAATAGTGAGACCAGTGAAAGGAAAGCTAACCAGCGAACATCTCCGTCAACAACATCTGTGGAAACATCTGGAGAGGACGCCGATCGGTGACTTTCATCTTCGCCGGTCGCAGTTTCCGATCGTTTCGAGAGACTTGATTCCAAGTTACCAGAAAGGAAACCGTCGTCCTCCGTTGAGGAAGTGGAGCGGGTGGATCTGTCCTCACTGCCAAACGACAGTGAGGAAAAGACAGGAAAAACAGCTGAAAGTGTTAGCCCAGCCTCTAAGAAAAGGAACAAATTGATTCGACCAACACTGCACAGGTAGCTTTTGTAATGGCAAGTTGATATTCAAAGTAGCAATTTGTATGCCTTGTGGTATTTTATTGGCAAGTATAGCTTTTTATGTTTTTTTTTTTTTTTTTTTTTACCCATTTGGGCTTATTGATTTATTTTATTTTCATTTTGTTTTGATCTGTTTTTTTCTTTTTTGTAAGTTTTGAGAAATTTCTCCCTGGCTATTGCGAAAAATTACTGTTCTAAGTTCGCTGATGACCAAGCATTTGATACAAATCATCATCATCATCATCATCACGACCTTTGTTTGACAGCAACAACTAATAATGAACACTGAAAAGCCAAATTTATATAAGTAATTTATATATTTTATATATATGTATATATATTACGTTTATAATATATATATATATATTACGTTTTTCTCTGTTAATAAGAAGTGCATGAACAATCTTGTATGAATAAATTGTAATGAGTACAGAACACGTTTGATTTGAGATTGTTGGTGCAAGAAACACGCACACTTCAAAATATGTAATCATTAATATAGGATACAAGTTCCAACAAAAATGATAAACTTTGCGGATATAATTGATTAATCTAATGAAAATTTGCAGTGAAAGACATTGAGATATATTTAATTTAGAAATATTCCCTTCTGACGCATAATTGTTTGTTCGTTCGACATTCTCTCGTATATTCTGTAACTACTGCATTTTGACAAGTTACTGAAGGGCAATAAAATGTAAAGTATATCTAATAAATAAAATTACAATTTACTATGAAACTTTGTAAATAATCGATAATATTCTTCCCCCACGATATTATGTTACACGTGGTGCCATCTCTGTGCTGCTGGGCGAAGTAGCTATATAGACCTTATGTATAACTTGCCAACCAAAATGTCTTCTCCTAGGTACATTCAATTAAACCAAACATAATGGCTACAATCCAAGATCCCACAAACAGGCAATCTTTAATAGTTTAGCACACAGACTGGTCAACATCCCTCTCACAGCAGAAGAATACAAAATAGAATACAACAAAATTATTTAAATAGCTCAAAAAAGTGACTTTCCCAAATCACTAGTACACAAAAAGTGAACTTAGCAAATAAGAAGAAACTACTAAAGGAAACCACAACCCTCTCAGTTACAGAAACTAAAATGATCTTAAAAAAATTCACTTACCATCCATAAACCTTTGATAAATTCAAAAAAGTCGTCAAAAAACAAAACATTCAACTAGCTCCAGTGAACCATTTCTCCTTAAAAACCTAATTTGCTCAAACATCAAAGATGCCATTCCATCTAACAAAAAATCTGGTATATATCAAATTGAATGTTGTGACTGTAGTCAAATTTATATTGGAAAAACCAAAAGAAATTTAGAAACAAGAGCAAAGGAACACTATAGGAACATAAAATACAAGCAATTAGAAAAATCAGCAGTTGCCACGCATTTATGGAAAAAAAAAACACAACATAAATCCAGAACCAAAATTACTAAAACATACAACAGGAAAAGAAGAACTGTCCACATGGGAACAAATCTTTATTTCAAAAAATAGGAACAAAGTATTCAATTTCGACATCCCCCAGAAAGATTTGTTCAGCAAGTTCCTCGAACCGCCACCAGAGGAGACCGATGACAAAATATTGCCAGCTACACCAATGAAAACAAGTCGATGTCCGGCTGATGATAGAGGGAAGGCCTCAGAAACTAGTTCCGGGAAAATTTAAAAGTAAGTGTTGTTTGTGTCATTAATCGACTCCCAATTAATTTAATTTAAACCAAACATATCTGCTATGACGTCACAGCTCCTAGACCCTGTCTACCCTGCCTGGTAACCCAGACCTTGGTACGAACATCTCCCTCCTGAGCTACCCCCCTCTAGTAACGTTAAATGGGAAAGCGTAATTTACCTGCCAGTTGGCGCAACCGTGAACGTTACAATAATCCTTACCTTAGATCTTCCGGAACGTGGTAAATCTTCAGTGTTTTCATCTGTATTGTCGAAACGTTGGTACTATCGTTGTGTCACACGCCCACTAACGACAAGTCCTCATTACACATCACATATCCTTCGAGCTGTGACAGCGACTTTGTAATCTCGTTTCCAGTAATGTTTTAGAAGGACTCTAAGTTCAGACTTTGTTATCTCCATTTTGTGATTGTTTGTTAACTACTGAAGACTGACAAATGCTCGCAATATACGAAACACTAGACATGGCTTCATGTATATAGCATTGCCAAACCAAAGAAACTCAGTAAATTCCCCAAAACAACAAAATCAAAAAACTGATTTTACTTATGAAATTACCTAATACAAATGTCGATTACAAACCGGAGATGTTTGAATATTAATTCATGGATCGGTAGTAAATGTTTGTAATATTGACCAAAAGGAAGGTCATGGTCACTACATGGGTTAGTGCCACTTTGTGCTCTGTGGCCTAGAGTCGCATTTCGCGCCAGGTTTCATTTGCTAGGATTTTTGCGTGTTAGTATAAGCTCCTAAGAGCGACCCTGTAGCCTCGGACCTCCCCGCTAAGCTGTTGTGCCTTCCGTTCTTATATACTGCATGAAATGTCCAATTTGTAACCGTGAGAGTTTATACATATTCTATGTTCACTTCCAATAAATTAACCGGTACATAGTTTTAATACAGTTCCACATTTTATAATAACACTGATAATTTTAAAACATTTGATAGTATTTTCATATTCTAGATCTATTTATATAAGCATTTCAAAAGCCAAGTATTTTATAAATACAAACAAGTATGGATTGGAAGTACATTTACAGAATTAACTCAGATTGAGCTACAGAGAAAACAGAATCCTTCCACGTTTAAATAATGAATTAGATAAGCTTGACTGTAAGAAAAAGAAGACCTCATCATCGGTAGTTAAACACTACACATTTCATGACACATCAAATGTATATTTTGAATTTACTAGAAATGTATCCCCAGAGTTTCTCTCATTATAGATGTCTTTTATATAACTGATAAACAGTAACAAAATGTTATTCCAAAAAATGTAAATCACATTAAAACACCCAATTTATGCTAAATAGAGTTTTTGTAGAGATTTCATATTTTGAATGAAGCATAAACCATAATTTTCTCAACAGGAATACGTTGTGTGTGTGTGTGTGTGTGTGTGTGTGTGTGTGTGTGTGTGTGTGTGTGTGTGTGTGTGTGTGTGTGTGTGTGAACAGCATAACATGTTAAAGTGTAAAATATTGCTACACGTTATAGCGTACAACTTGAGACTGTTTAATGCTTTTTTGGACAATGAAGGATTATAACCTGTTATTATTTTGAATTTTCCAATACTTACCTTCCTCTTACAAGAAGAGTTGTTAAATTTTTATGTCCTGGACATGCTAAGAGATATTTTAAATGATTTGATAATCGCATAAGTCTACTACATTCCAGTATACAAATGAATTTTAAAACAATTGCCGGTCAGTACAGCGGAGTATGAACAACCAGAAAAAATAAGATCAGAAGGACAAATATGACAAACAGGTTTACTTAATATCAGAAAATGTTCATCTCATTTCACTGAGGTAAATAAATAAGTAAACTACTTCGTAATAATTTGTTTGGTTATTTCAATGAGTGTTAATCCAACGTGAATGAAATTCGGAAATTAAATGTAATCGCAGTACATGAGCAATTAAGTATTGTGACTAATTGATCTCAAACGAACTCTTCCCAAACATGAGATATATTTTGGAATTGTTGTCATTCTGTGTTGAAGTGTCATTCGTCACACACATCTGTGAGATGTGGAGATCATTTCTGTTCATTATAATTGTATACACGTTGCAAACAATGGATTAACTCTAAGTAGCTAACAATTTAATAGGAACCGTGGAAGGAATTTCCAAAATTTGTGAATATGTATAAACTTTAAAAGACTTCTTTCTGGGTACTGTTATTTATTTGTTTAATTTTTGTCTTAACATATATTACAACTGTAGCTTGGTTTTATGCAATACAGATAAATTAAATCTAAAGCATATCCAAATATATAATTACATGTTATTGTAAGACTTTAAAAACCAATATAAAGATCATCGTACGCTGCAGTAGTTGGAATATGTCAACTTACTGTTTGTTATAAGTATATGCTTTTAGATAAGAGACGATCTCTTAGTTATATTGATTGTCCACCAGGGTGCATTGTTTATAACGACCTCGTCTTGCTGTTCATAGATGGCACCACCTGTAATAACGGTTACTACAGAACAAAGGTTGAATTTATTTACAGAGCTTTTGACATGTAGTAATTGTGTTCATTAATTATGGCTTACATTTTATTGATCCTTATGATATAAAGATAAAGTTTAACCGTTAATATATGTCTTCATAGCATTGAACGAATAAGTAATTGTACGTGAGAACACATGTCTTCTGAAGAAAATATATATTTACGTGTTTTCTACAGTTTTGACATGGTTATATGGTACTTACAGGATTCTTAGGCGTGTTTTGTTGGAACTTGTAAACTTACAGAGAACAAAACCTAAGAAATTCATATGGATTGAAAGTATATTAAGGGAATTAACTCACATTGAACTTCAGAGCCACATTAAATAATAAAGTACATAAGCTTGACTATAAGAAAAAGAAGGCCTGATCATTGGTAGTTAAATATTACATAACACATCAAATATATATTTTGAATTTACTAGAAATGTATCCTCAGAGTTTCTCTCATTATACATATCGTTTATATAACTGATAAACTGTAAGAGATAAACAAAACAGCCCGCCTAGGTAGCGTGGTGGTAGCATGTCTGCCTCATGTTCAAGAGGTCCCGATTTCGAATCTCATTCAGGGTGAGTTACCTGGATACGGTTTTTTTCCGGGCTTTTCCCTTATCCCGTAAGACGAATGTCGGGTAACTCTAAGCTCCATGGACCCTGGTACATTGACCGCTTCCTTTCATGGCTTCATGACTGGAAAATCAAAATTAATGCGAAAAAATGCCAGCTTATACATTTTAAAAAGCGGCGCCCTTCGGCAATTGACCTAACGGTCGATGGTCAAGTATTGCACTGCCGTCAGCAGGTCAAGTACTTCGGCGTGACCTTGACACGCACGATGCAGTGGACTACGCACCTAAAACATAGCGCCAACAGAGTGCGACAGCGATTAAAGATGTGCACCCCCATATTTAGGAGCAAACAACTAAAGCTGCGCTCTAAGATTGTGCTCTACAAATCTTTTATTTTATCCGTGGTCCTGTACGCCTGCGTGTTCTGGGCCAACACCTCCAAAACCGCCCTAAAATATCTCCAAACCTTACAAAACCTCTCCTTACGTAAAATCCTATCTGTCCCTATCCGCACGACTACTGCCAGACTTCATCAAGAAAGCCATATCCCCTACATCCCCGAGGCCGTAATAAAACGAGTCTCTTCCATCTGGGCGCGCATATGGCAACATAGCAATCCAAAGTTAACAACATTGGGAAAGGTGAACCAAAACACCGTAAGCATGCACGCATAAAAATATTCTAATGCCACCGTTACACCACAATATACGCCCAAGTCCTTCCGGCCCAGACCTTTCCTCATATGCAGAGCCCGCCGCCAGAGCAGCCCAGGAGACAGCAGCACGCTGCCGCACGAAGCAGTGTAAATACTGGAGTGTGTGTGTGTGTGTGTGTGTGTGTGTAAATAAAAGTGCAAAATAAGCGCGTGTAAATATTGTACATAACAAAAAAAGGACGCTGAAAGCCACTATCTTAATGAAACTGTTCTTGGTGGGCTAAGAAAGGTCACCGTATTGGTTTTATATATACCCACGAAGACAATAAGCATTTAATTGCCAAAACATAACCTCAATGAAAATTTTAGTCTGTAAGCCGGGCCTCTTTGTACCGGCACCAGGCCATAACACAGAAAATAAAAACCTGAGACCTAGTGCATGGGTCTAATGTTAATGAAGCACTCAGCTATTTCTGAGATGGCTATTACTTATTATTGTTTTGAACTTTACATACTTACACTTTTTGTTTATTATATCGTGTACATAGCAGGTACAGAAGGTATTGCATTCCACCCAGAAATTATATACCAAACTTTAATTGGTAATATAAGTTTTAAGTCACTTTGATGTCATAAAATCCATTTAGTTAAGAAGGTAATGGCACGTTTGTGAGTCCAACAACAACTAAACTCAAAGGTCCAGATTGGTACTGCAGCATCCTAACAGAGACACGAAGATAAAGTGTAAAATGTGGACAAGATCTTAATAAAAATTAATATCTTATTAAAACGCAATTTAAGACATTATTATATTGTTTGTAGAGCGAACAGTTTCCATGATTTTCCTTGTTTAAGTTTGAATTGGACATTACTTATGTTGTTTGTTATTTATTTTTTGTTGTACAAAGAGAATGTAATGTCAAAGCAGTAACATGACGACCAGATATTAAAAGATTTATCCTTGACTTAGGTCTACTACATCCCTGTACACAAATGATTTTAGAAGTAATTTCTTGTTACTATAGCAGACTATAAACATAGAGAAGAACAAGTTTAGTTAATTTAGCAAGTACTTATCTCACTTCACATTAGCTAAATAGATGACTAAACATCTGTAATAACAATTAATTGTTTAAATATGAGTGGAGAAAGTAATATGACTGAAATTTGGAAACTGTGAAAACACAATATATGAGCAGCAATAGAAATCCTGGAACATAATAAATTATTGCGAGTAATTGACGACCTCCTCCCAAACAGGAGAGATATTCTAGAAATGCTCTCACTCTGTGATAAAGCGGTATTAGTCACACAGATGTGTGAAATAAGGAAACTACTTCTAAAGGTTTTGTTTAGTATAATTGTATACAGGTTCCATCAGAATAAACTTACAACACGTGAGAAATCCAAGCGATCACTAATAGAACCATGTAAGAACTCTCCAAAAATTGTGGATATGTATAACATTTAGAAGACTTCTCTTCTGACTTGCAATAATTTATTTGTTCAATATTGTCTTAATATATATTACAGCTGTTGTCTGTTTTATATCATAAATGTAAAGTGAATCTGAAAGTTAACCAAAATATATAATTGCGTTGTATTATAAAACTTTATACATAAATACAAACTTTGTTCTACACCAGACGATCATACAGGTGGTGCCATCTGTGAACAGCAAGACGAGCTCGTTATAAACAATGTATCCTGGCGGACAATCAATATAACTAAGAGATCGTCTCTTATCTAAAAGTATATACTTATAACACGAAGTTGACATATTCCAACTACTTTCTCAAGTCAGTCTTCTAAACAGATTTACTCGTTCACAGAAGTAGCGTCATTACATATTTCGTTGTATATACAAAATAAATACAAGAGACTGAAGTGATAGACAAAAGTTTAACAAGAGATCGCTGTCTGCTGTTTTTATTATTTAATAAGATTAACATGAGATAAAGAGAAATACAAGAATAGGCTTGGCATTTTATAGATATACGAGAATGTAGGATTTAATAAGTAACGAATATCTCGGAAGCAGTAAATGACACAATAAGATAAGCTGACACAAATTACGCTTGTTTATACACATCTCCATTAATTATGTAATAAAAATGTGTCCATTAATGTATATTAATGTAGATAAATGTTTGGAAATATTTAAATGTGACGTCTGTCAGTGTATGATGGTACAAACAGAATGTCACAAATAGTTATCAGTTGTTACTAAGTGTGACTGTTGTAATATCTTTGTGAACGTTATATAGGTTCCGTGTCTCTGGAAGAATAACAACTGACTGTGCTACGACTTAAGTGCTCTTCTCTACACTTGGTTAACACGTCACCGTAAACAAACGACGAGCGTGTACAAAGTACAACTCAAAACAAAACCTTAGCTTTTTCACAAATATGTTTTTAATTCCTCACAAATATCTTCTGCAGTCATTTACATTTTGAATGACGTTTACTTAATTAGTAAATCGTAAGAGATCCAGAAATTCTTAAAACATAAAAAAATATAGATGACGTTAAGTACTCAATTATGTGAAATAATATTTGTTGTTCTATCCATTTCCGGGATATTACTTAATATTGTTCTGTACTTCAAGATGTTTATACTTTGTCAAAGAGAAGGTTGTTGTTTGTTTTGTGTGACCTGACCACGTAAAGTTATTGCAATACACCAACTCTTAATACATTTGACTGTAGACATTGAGTCTCTATATTCCTACTTGTATCGTCACAACAACAACCTTAACTGACTAGTTGTTACTAAAACTCTCAGCTCAATTATAATTTAAAATAATTTCCCCTTTTTACATTGACACAACGTAATTACGTGTATTTAATGTTTCTTTATGTCTCTGTGTCACGCACCAACTTGTATTCGTTTCTCCGATGTACACACAACGTTTCCCCTTTACACTGCTCTGACACAACAACTCCGATATTTACTGGTCAACTCTACTCTGTGTTGTACACACTGTCTGCAGACTCAGCATTACGGAGAGTTCTCACTGATGTAAACAAAGAGTCGGACTTCTTCTTGTCACGAACGTAAATAAACATTATTACGTCTATAGAAATAGTTTGTTAATAATCTATTATATCATAAAATATGAGGTAAGGAACGGCAGTTATCATAAGAACTTGTTTATAAAGTTAATGGTACACACTAACTGTTAATGTATTATAAAATACAGTTTTGTTGATGTCGCTTATGCTGAGAGTATTACAAATTACTTGTTTAATATATCTCCTCTTGCTCTGAAAGTATTTGGTAAAGTTCAGTAACATTCTGTATATAACAAAATATGTAATGACGCCACTTCTGTAACGGGCAAGTCTGTTTAGTAGACTGACTTGAGAAAGTAGTTGAAATATGTCAACTTAGTGTTATACGTATATGCTTTTAGATAAGAGACGATCTGTTAATTGTATTGATTTTCCGTAAGGATACATTATTTACATCAACCTCATCTTGTTGTTCATAGATGGCAGAACCTGTAATATCGATTAGTACAGAACAAAGTTTGTATTTATTTACAGAGCTTTTTGACAAATTGTAACCATGTTCATTAATTATGGATTATATTTTATTGGTCCTCATGAAATAACGATAAAAAGTACGCGTAATATATGTCACCGTAATATTGAACAAATAGGTAAATTGTACGTGAGAACAAATGTCTTCTGAACGAAGTATATATCTACGTGTTTTCTACAGTTTCATCATGGTTATATAGCCCTTGGATAATTTATTGTTTATCTTTTGTTGGAACTTTTAAACTTATAGAGAACAAAGCCTAGGCAGTTCCTATGGATTGTAGGTATATTAACAGAATTAACTCAGAAAAATACAGAATTTTTCCAAATTTAAACAATTAAATAAATAAGCTTGACTGTAAGGGAAAAAAGACCTGATCATCGTTTTCTACCCATTTTTTGTATTGTCACGTAAAGTAAGTGGAGGAGGTGCTGTATTCAATTGCGATTTTCAGCAGAAACACACGTTTTAATGGAAATTATTTGTTCTTTAACACCAGTCTTGTGTAGGACAAAGTTTGTTAATGTATAGTCTGACTGAAATAATGCTCCGAAATGCACTAGATTATGAAAAAACGCGCGCTCAATAGTGTTACATTGCCGGAATACTATAGCTGTATTTTTCATACTTGCCTATCTGTCAGCTGATGATATGTGTCAATACCGCATTGCTACAGATGACACACAAAGATAATTACGTGAGCTTTGATAGTTGTGACTGCAGTTTCAAAGTTGTTGCATTTTCTTAAAGCTCACATAATTATCTTACATAATTTGCAGCAATACAGTATTAGAACATCATCAGCTGAATCTTTTAAGTAAATTTTCTGTATGGCACCTGTATTCTTTTCCACTTTAATTGCCTCAAAATTAAGGAATTAACAATAGGATGTGGTATTTGACAGGAAAATTTGAATAATAACATTG
Source organism: Mantis religiosa (assembly GCA_030765055.1). NCBI lineage: Eukaryota > Metazoa > Arthropoda > Insecta > Mantodea > Mantidae > Mantis > Mantis religiosa. Next base: position 7,527,799 of record CM060954.1, on the reverse strand, counting down.
TTTTGACAATTACTGCTTTCTTTTATTATTCTGTCTCATTAATAGAACAAATTAATTTGACATTTACTTAAGTAACATGAGTAATTCAACTAAATCAAGTACAAAGAATACTTAGAACAATACTAGCTATAACTCAAAACACTTAAAAGTGATGCAACATTTAATTACAAAGAAATTCTAACAAAACATTCTGTGTAATATTACACATATTTGTAAATCATATGAACAACACAGTAAACTTTTTCATTTAAGACAAAGATCTTTTAACATAAAACTACAGCTGTTGCACAAAGTGATATAAATAACAGAAATAATAAACTTGAATATTTTACAAATAAGCTTTAACGTAATGTTCTGCAATAACACTGTAAGGATTTCTGAAGAGTTTAAAGTGATGAATAACATAATAATTCATTGTATTATATGGAAAGTTTAGTATAACATTATAACACTTTAGCTATGTATTAAGTATAATACATGTTTCAATCTTAATGAGATTTGTCGTCCCAGGCATTACCTAAGGTTAAGGAAAAACATTTGAGAGAGAACCTCAAACACGTAATGAAATACAAAAAACAATTAAGTCAATGCAATGACAGTATTACTCTATGCCATATCATTAAGTAGTTTGAGAGGAATGACTGATTTTAGGAAAAAGATTGATATTGTGACGCTATGGGCTCTTAGAATTAAAAGTCCGAGTTGTAGCAATTTAAAACGTTCTTTATTTGCGTAGAAATACACTGACAGTAGCAAGTTACAGCAGAATTACGTCACATACACATACATAATCTATCAAGGTCGATGACGTCAGATCAGCTCTCGCTACAACACTCTACATCTCTTAAATCCTTACTGTGTTTGGCCAGACGTCGCCTTCTTAAACACTTCATCGATAAATTCTAGATATTTCCGGAATAAACAAGAAATCGAATGTCAAGATATTACTAGAACGTTCCAAATGGGAAACCTTATCTGTTCCGGCATACTCTTTAACTACGCGCAGCCTATCAGTTCCTTTGTTATCGTCATCGTGTTTGTAACAATATTAACTAATAGTCATCCAGAAACTGTAAATATTAAAAACAAAACTGAGTGATAATTGCAGCATTTGAAGAAATAACTTTAATTAGACAAATTACTGCTTCTATAAATGTCTAAATAAATCTCAAATCATTATGTATTTAAAAATCTGGACCAGAATACAAAAACAGCTAACATATAATTGGTCAACAAAAACAAATACAAAAAAGGACTGAAATGATACAGATCGGAATATTTTCACGTTTATGTCATGGCCTGTGGTAGCCTTTCTTTTATCACAAATGTTATTTTTCTTATCTTTAATGTATTTATAAATTAGAAATGGGACACATGTCTTAACTATATCTATGTACGTTCCATGTTTTACAGATAGTCTTATGTTATCTGGCACTTTGAAATTTGAGATAAAACGTTCCTACAGAGAACTAGTATGACCAAAATTATCCAGAAATTCATATAACTGATTTTGGAGGTTTTGTAAAAGTAACATCACATTCTCACTGACGTATGTTAACTTGGAGATTAAGTTAGCAAGTGACGGAACAACGAGGTTCAGCTTCAATATTGAAACATTCACTTCTTGATTTTTGTATCTGAAAATAAAATCAATGTAATGTCAATAAGCTTTTATTTCTCAGTGAATGGTTTTCACAGCAATCCATTATATCACGTGTTATAGCAACAACAGCTATTCACAGTAGACCTCCAATAATAATGACAATTTTACACACAAATATCTGATTATTCTCAGTTCTGTGTACCTGCAGTAAGTAGCCAAGATCACGTGACGATTTATCAAATGATCTTTCTTCTACAGGAACATACAACAATCCCTCTTCCCCACTGACAGTTTCAAGATGGTCAAGCCACTAGCATAACTTGAATCAGCCAATTGCCTTCGTCATCCAGTACGCCAGCGCCTCTATTTTCGTGTGACAAACTAAAATCTCTTGTTTTCATTTCCCCTATGTCGGCTTCACACCAGTGTGTAGAAATAACTAATTTTTTAGACGTGAGTGTAAAACCTAAAATGAATGACATCTGGAAACGAACACAAAATATATGAGCTGCGATAGAAATCTCCAAACATAACAAATTATTACGAGTAATTCATCTGGAACGATCTTCTCTCACACAGGAGAGTCCTAGAAATACTCTCACTCTCTGATAAAGCGGTATAAGTCACACAGATGTGTGAAATAAGGAAACTAGCTCCAAATATTTTGCTCATTATAATTGTACAGAAGTACCAAATGAATACCCTTCTCAAAATTACAAAATAAAAGTATTAATAGGACCATATGACAATTTTCAAAAAAATTTGAACATGTATCACTTTTGGAAGTCTTCTCTTCTGACTACAATCACTCATTCGTTCAATTACTGTCTTAACGTATATTATAGTGGTTACTTGAGTTTATGTCATACATACAAATTAAATTTAAAAATTATTTAAAATAAATAATTACATTTTATTCTAAGGCTTTATAAATAAATTTAATCATAATTCCACGGTATTCAATATTACCGATAGAGCCATCTATGAACGGCAACACGACCTTGTTAAAGCAATGCCACCTGGCGGCCATCACTATAACTAAGACATTATCCTTTAACTAAAAACATATGTTTATAACACTAAGTTGACATATTATATTCTCAACTCAGTCTTCTACAAAGACTAAACCGTTTACAGAAGTAAAGTAGCTTCATTACACATTTGTATATACAACAGAAATATAAGAGACTGCAGTGATAGTCAAATGTTTAACAAGTAGACCGTTGTATCCTGACTTTTATATTATATAAGGTTACCATGACATCAAGAGAAATACAAGAAGGTACTTAACATTTTAAAGATGTAAATCAATTGTAGGACGTAATCTAAAAGTAACGAATACCTCGCAAACTGTAAATGATATAAAAAGACACAAATTCTTTGTTTTATTTTATTCTTATATTACTTGAGATAAGTATTTGAAGAAATATAAATATGACGTGTGTCAGTGTATGATCATACAAATGTAAGAGTGAAATATTACATAGTTACCAACTCTCATAAATAAATGACAGTTGAATGTCTGTCTCTGTGGAAGAACAGAGTTGTTCAGTATCAACAACAAGGATTGAGTAGTTGAGTAGTCTTTTACTTCCACACATAGATTTATTCTCGTTGTAATATAAATATAGCTCAAACATACAAAATATTACTACAGAGCCGTGTACAGCTCATTAAAATAAAACTAAACTCAAATAAATGCTAACAGGTGATCGTAAACAAACGACGTGCTCAAAACAAATCTTGTTTAAATAACAAACAAGATCTATAAGTTCATCCAATCAGCAACATTACAAAAACTATAACCTTACATGCGCACATTTTCGGAAATTTTGATTTTCTCAAAGCGTCTCTAAGGATTTTGATTAAGTTAAAAATGTTGAATATATGTTGATAACAATTTAAACGTACATCTTCATTTTTTCACAAATATCTTTTGAAGTCCTCTTCATTTTGAATAACGTTTACTTAATTAGTAAATCGTAACAAATCGACAAATTCTTGAAACATAAAAAATGTAGATGACGTTATGTACTCAATTATGTGAAATAATATTTGTTGTTGTAACCATTTCCGGGATATTACTTAATATTGATCTGTACTTCAAGATGTTTATACTTTGTCAAAGAGAAGGTTGTTGTTTGTTTTGTGTGACCCGACAACGTAAAGTTATCGCAATACACCAACTCTTAAAACATTTGACTGAAGACTTTGTGTCTCAATATTCCCTACTTGTATCGTCACAGCAACTCTAAATTCAACTTAACTGACTTTATTTGTTACTAAAGCTGACAGCCAAATTATAATCTACAATTATGTTATCTTTTTACAATTACACAACGTAATTACGTCTCTTTAATATTTCTTTATGTCTCTGTGTCACGTACCAACTTGCGCTGTTTGTAATTTCTCCGATGTACACACAACGTTTTCCCTTTACACTGCTCTGACACAACAACTCCGATATTTACTGGTCAACTCTACTCTCTATTGTACACACTGTCTGCAGACTCAGACTCTTTAAATGCTTCCTTCTTTACGTAAACAACATTTACAGTCCTGGGTTTGCAGTTTCACGTCGTTGATCCACCACTGGGTATTCCCTTCTCAACACATGAATCTAACACTGATGATCTGTGTGGAGAGCGGGAAAAGAAGGCGGGTATAGCACAAAGATTTGAAAAAAATCCTAGCTTTTGTGTTTTGTCTGGCAGCTCTCTCCGTTATAACATTTTATTATGTGTTTGAAATGGGAAGAGTTCTGAAGCTCAGTTAATCAGATGCCGTATCACACTCAGCGTTGCCAGCTTGTTACTCCACTCTTTTTATATTTCCTTCCCTCGCACACACCCATACAACATGCAGCTCAGCTTGACGCAGACGTAAGGGTAAGCAAATTATATTTTACAAACTTTCACAATGATGCATTTGCCAAAATCAAAATTATAAAAAGCATTTTCGCTAATTATTTATGTTTTTAAATACTATAACTATAATTATAGTTTATGTATTACCTGTTTTTCTAATCCAATGGATTAGAGACAATTCGTCACTGTCTTCATCGTCTGAGTCTTGCAAATTTATGATTATAGGTTTCAAAATCTCGTCACCAGCTATTTCTTTCTTAAAATTGTCTTCTTGAAGGTTTTCCGCATGCCTCTCGCAGTTTTACAAGTCCTGTTGTGTTACTTTGTCAATTTCTTCGTGAAGAAGTCGTTAAACGTTCGTCAGTTTAAAAGTATTATTTCGGTTTGCAATTCCCCTTTTTATTTGAGCCCACACTAACTCAATTGGATTATATTGGCAGTGGTAAGGTGGGAGGCGTATTACCTCGTGTCCCGACGGAAGTACTCTTTGCAATAACTCTTTTTTAGTTTCTGTTTCCGAAAAGTTTTGAAGAACCAGTACACGAACACATAGATAACGGAAATGTCGTTAAAATCATAATTTGTGTCAACTTATCTTATTATGTCATTTACAATATCCGAGATATTCAATACTCATTGATTAAATCCTACAACTCTTCTCCATCTATAAAATATCAAGCTTATTCCTGTGTTTCTCTTGATCTTATGTTAATCTTGTGTAATATTAAAAACAGAAAACAACGATCTGTTGTTGAAAAGAAATGTGTAATGACGCTACTTCTATAAACGGCTTAGTCTTTGTAGAATATTGCGTTGAGAAAGTAATGTAAACACAATATATTAACTTGCCATCATAAATATATACCATCATACAAGAAACCTTCTTCCATGTAAATTCGCTCCTCAGCAGCAACTACCATTTTATCAACCTCGTCTTGCACTCCATAGATGGCTCCACCAGTAATATCTTGTAGCTTAGCAGAATCTCTGTAGTTATTTATAAAGCTTTAATATAATTTCTAAGTATGTTCTTTAAATATGACATAGATTTAATTGTTGCTTAATTACATGAACATAACTTGTAGCTTTAATGCATGTTAAAAGAATATTGAACGAATAAATAATTCTACAGGAGAAAGGATGTCTTCCAAAGATTATATCTATTCATTTATTTCGCTACATTTTTCTAATGATTCTATGCTATTACAGACTGTTCTTACCGTCTTGTTGGAATTTTCATAATATCATTTCATTTGGAAGTACATTTCACAAATGTAAGTGAGGTATACAGTTTTAACACAGCGGACGTGTGTCAGAGCGTTTTCAAAATATCTCTTTAGGAGCAGCACGTTTATCAATGGTTTGTTGTAATAATTCTAAAAAATTTACTATGTTTAGACATTCTTATTGTCGCTCATATACTAGTATGCTCATTTAATGTTAACAATTCCACTCACATTACTTTCTCCACTCATAATTAAACAAATTATTATTGCAGGAGTTTATTTATTCATTTAGCTAATGTTAAATGACAAGAACATTTGCTAAATTAGCTAAACTTAATTGTTGCCTTAGTTGTTAGGATCTCTATAGTCAGCTGTACTGACACGAAGACATTTGTATTAGGGAATGCGACTGTCAAATGTTTCAACAGCTCGTCGCTCTGACATTCCATTCTATTTGCAAGTCCAAGACAAAAATAAATAACTACATCTCATTTAAGAAAAGATTAATGTTAGCAAATTGAAACTAATAAGAACGAATATCTCGGAAATTGCTCACTCTACGTACAATATTAAATTGACTTAAATTGTATGTTATAACAAGAGATATTGGTAGAACAAGATTTTATACTTTTGACTGTGAAGTCATAATTACAGTAACAATTTATAATTTGTACAAGGAATTTAAAATATATCGGTTTATTTTATATTGATGAGTTTAGTGAAGCACGAGCAGTTATTGATGTAAATATTACTACAGCTCGAGTAATGATTAGATAAGATCGACTGACAGTGTAACATTAGTAACTGACATTTTACATCTACAACTAAATGTAGTAAACTTTGTTGACATAAACTGAATCTCTATTAAAAACAACAACATAGCGAACATTGGTAGAGAAAACCTTCATGACGATGGATCTGTTGAACACAAGTTACGGTTCATATCGATATATTAGCATTAGAAGATAGAAGTACTACTACGTCATACTAATACAGCAGTATCTAACACAATGTTGTTAAAAATTACGTTAAATTACGCCTCGTCACATACAACAGAACTAACATCTGAATATCGGGATGTCATCCACGTAACTTTTACTAAAACCAAGTGTATCCATATCGGAGAATAAATCGTCAGATATTTACAAAGACTTTTGTAAAACCTTAGTTTAAGTAAACATTCCATATTTGGACGCTGCAGAACCTAATTCTAGAACAAGATTTTAGACGTTCTATCACAGACTCTGTCACAATGTTAGGACAAACCCATTAGCAAGATACGAAGTAAAAGTACACGGAGAGAAGATTTTGGTATCCATTAACGAAACAAGTGAAGTAGAACATCGTTATAAGAATAAAGTTATAATTGATATATTGGAGATGGACGGATTTTTAAAATGCAAGTCACTAAAGCATTCCCTTTAATTTTTAAAGTTTGGTATAGATATGTTGATGATATTCCTGCAATTGTTCCTGAAAAACTCTAAAACGATGCTTTAAAATTACTAAATTTGCAAGATAAAGCTATACAGTTCACATTAAAAATTCAAATTAAAGAAATTCTTCCTTTTCTAGATCTAAAAATAATAAGAAATAATAATAAATTAATCTTTGGTATTTATAGGAAGTCTAGTCATATTGAAAATTACATAAAAATAACAGTCTTAACCCTTTTTACATAAATTAGCTGTTTTAATAAATTGATTTATAGATTCATAAATATGCCCCTGTTTAAAGAAGAATTTAATAAAGAATGTAAACATATTATTAATACCGCTTTACTTAATGGTTTTAATAAATAATATAAATAAGAGAATTGAAAAATTCAAATATCAAGAAAGCATTAATCATACTCCTACCCTTAAAAAATAAAGGAGGATTATAATTTTAAAATAATTACTTACCATCCTTGGATAGATAAACATTTTCAAAAAAAGAAACAGTTTGGTATAACTTAAGTTACTCAAAATAAATATACGAGTCTGGGTCAAAAATTAATGCCGCCTATTTTTGTCTGTTTTAATTGCCAAGAAAATTGAATCCAATTTACATAGCTTGAAAACTACAACATTGACGATTAATTTGTCACTATTCAATATAATCTCAGTTCTTTTCCACACTTTTGGTTCACCTTTTAACTAGGGCATGTATTCCAGTGTGGTGAAACACACGGTCTTGCTTCCTAAGTCATTGACGTACGGACGTTTTCACAGCCTCCTCATCTTCAAAATGAATCCCACGATGAGCTTCCTTTAGTGGCCCGAACAGATGAAAGTCTGATGGTGCCAGGTCAGGGCTGTAAGACTTGTCATCCCAATTTCTCAATTTCTGCAGTGGTGTAACGTCTGGTGTGTGGTCTTGTATTGTCATGCAAAAGAAGAACATCCGGCATAGTTTTTGTTGTGGGAACTCGGCGAAGACGTGCTTTCAGCCTTTTGAGAGTTCTGACGAATTGGACAGAATTTATTGTGCATCCCTGCTCCAAAAAATCAATCATAAGCACACACTCTGCATCCCAAAACACTGTCGGCATAACTTTCCCTGCCGACCGCTGAGTTTTCAATCTCTTTTCTTCGGTGACGTTGTGTGATGCCGTTCCATTGACCGCCACTTTGATTCAGGATCAAAAAAAAAAAAAAAAAAAAAAGAACCCACGTTTCGTCTCCAGTAACAATTTTTTCCAGAAACTCCTCTCCCTCCAAATTGCAGCGCTGCAAGTGTTCGGAGGCTATTATTTTCCTTGTTTCTTTGTTTTGGGCGGTTAACATTCCGCTTTTACTACATACGGCACCGCAGGCGGTGACACGGATGGTACATGAGATGAAGATGGAGCACCGGTGGATTGAGATGGCGGGGGAAACCGGAGGTCCAGGAGAAAACCCGCCCCAGCGCCATGTTGTCCACCACAAATCTCACTTTGCGGTCGCCTGGGATCTAACCCGGGCCGCCTCGGTGAGAGCCAAGCGGTCTATCCACTGTGCAACGGCGCGGCCTTTGGGACCCAACGTGAACAAACTTTTGAGTAACCCAGTTGTTGAATAATCGTCATCACACTGCCTTTACTGAGGGACCGCAACAACTAACAGTAAAAACTGAATAATCGAACTTGTGTAGTTAATATATATAGTGACGATGCAACAGTGGATAAGGAGGACATGGCCTTACCGTACACGGGAGGAGTAGATCAATAGGTAGAATTCACATGCTTTGTGAGAGTTTGGGATTTTCCTATTTGGTATATTTCTGCAAAAGTTTGGGTTACAGTAACACTTAATAAGAATATTTACTAAACTAAAGAAAGGTACATAGGTGACTACAGCGACCTGACCCTCACCTGCTGCAGGTGCATACGTCTACACTCGACAAGGGCTACTCACAGAGAGTGAGAGAGATATCGGTTTACACAAAGTTATTATCCAACAAGGGAAGGAGTGGGGGATTGACGTCACAATCAATCAAATCGACTACCACTGTGTTAGTCAAAACAGTCATTTGTGACGGTGTATTACATTTACCTCGGTTAAAAAGAAGTCCATGAACAATCTTGTGAGAATAAATTGTTTAGTAATGAGTTTGATTTCAGATTGTATGTGCAAGGAACAAGCACAGTTCAAAATATGTACTCAGTAATATAAGATACGAGTTCCAACAAAAGATATATAAGCTCAAGACATATTAGATTATCCATATGAAAAATTGCACTGAAAGACATTAAGATATATTTAATTTAGCAGTATTCCTTTCTGACACATAATTGTTTGTTCGTTCGATATTCTCTCGTATAATCCTTAACTACTGCTTATTGCCAAGTTACTGAAGGACAATTACATTTAATGTGTACCTAATAAATAAAATTACAAAGTTCTATAAAACTTTGTAAATAATCAATGATATTCTTCCCCGCGTAAATATATTATAGGTGCTGCCATCTCTGTGCTGCTGAGCGAAGTAAGTGTATTGACCGTATGTATAACTTGCCAACCAAAATGTCTCTCCTAGGTACATTCAATTGAACCAAACATATCTGTTATAACGTCAGCAGCTCTTGGAATTTAATGATAAGTCATAAGACACCTTCTCGTCCTTATGGAGTATATATTGTTATGTATTAATACAGATAATCTTACTTCACTTAAAAAGTCTACATCACAATAAAGCACTCAGCTATTTCTCAGATAGCTATTACTTATTATTGGTTTGAATTTTAAATACTTACACTTCTTGTTTATTCTATCATGTACATAGCAGGTACAAAAGGTATTGCATTTCACCCAGAAATTATATACCAAGGTTTAATTGGTAATATAAGTTTTAAGGTGACAAGGTACTGCTTATCTGCACAATGTTATTTACATGTTATTTGAGTGTACATTACTAACACATCATTATTGATATGTACATGAAAATACCCAAGCGTGTTCTTAAAACCTTTATCTTTATTTGTACATACTACTATTTGCAAATTTTGTTCTGATAATTTGTTATATTTCATTTTAATTTCTGTGCATAAAAGCACTGAGATTTCAGATAATATTTTTAAACAAGTATTGTGAATGTCAGAAAAAAATCCCTTCTTATTATTCTTATGAGTCTGCTTAATATGCACAAAAAATTATATGTTTTGGTTGATTAGTTTTTTAAAAAAGTGTACTGGAACCTGAAAAATGAGAAACTGAGAGAAACAGTTTTAAAGTTTATATATTAATTACTGACTTCTCACATGAGTCAGAACATTCCTGCTGCAGAGTCTTGACCCTCTGTATTCTCACTTGTTCTATTCATTTGTCTTGTCTTCTTAGCCAGTTCTTCAACTATTTTATCTGCTTTCAGGACTCGCAGCTCATCAATTTCTGTATATAACTACTATCATGACTAGCACATGTATTGTGTGAACTGCGTCTACTAACCTCAATATTACATGTGGTTTCATTGTCTATTCTATTTATATTTTCCACATTTACTGTTCTGTTTAAGTAAAACCATTTCCTGTAAAATTTCTGTTTTCAAATGTTTTTGACTACCCATATCATATATTCCGCAATAACTAGTACAAAATATTATTCAGAACAAATAACTGTTCACATACACAGCCAAAGACAAAAGAAAAACTAGCATCATTGGAGTTACAGTGGTAGCAACAGAAAACTTGAAAGATCCCTTACAAAACAGGGCTTAGTTCAGAAATATCTGTTCAGTATTATAGAAGTTATGCTCGATTTTCTGAAAGCTTACGAAAAGGGCCGTGGCAAAAATTTAACATCCACTTTATCCAATTTTGATTTTGGCAAGTGCATCATTGAAAAGGTTTGTAAAATATAATTTGCTTACCGTTACATCTGCGCCAAGGAGACCTTCATGTTGTATGATTGTGTGAGAGAGAGAGGGAAATATAAATGGAGTGCGGTAACAAGCTGGCAACGCTGAGTGTGATGCGGCATCTGATTAGCTGGACTCCAGAACTCTTCCCATTTGAAACACATAATATTTAGATCATTGTTAGTTGGTTAGAGGTTCGGATACTGCTGTTCCAGTCTTACAGAACTTGTTGATATGTGTACAAGACTTAACACATCAGGGTGAACCACTCACCTCTTGTTTAGGACTCTACGCTACTCTACATAAAGGGTAATGCTTATTTATAATGTATTAATTGATTTAATGTCTGTCATTGCTACACCCTTTATCTCTTCAAGATAAGGAAGAGCTTTGTTAGATTTGACTTCCCCAATCTTTAGAATATATTGTCCAATGTTGTGGAGAACCGATCACTTTAATTTAACCCTAATCATTTCACTACCCTTTGACCTGTTAGGTCTACCATCTGCTTCCCCATACTTTCAGTAGCTACAGCCCCAGTTGTTGATTAGGTGTGTAAGTCCTTCACTCCTCCCATCTTACAATCCTAATTACAACATAAGTCTGGTCCAAAACATTTTACATCTACAACTAAATGTGGTAAACTTTGTTGACATAAACTGAATCTCTATTAAAAACAACCACATAGCGAACTTTGGTAGAGAAAACCTTCATGACGATCGATCTGTTGAACAGAAGTTATAAGCAAGTTGTCCGTAAAATGTCTTAAAAAGAGAACTGTGATTGCTTTAAGGACTCTTTTAATACAAAGTACAAATATATTAATATTACAGAGGTATACTTTTAACAACAGCAATATATTTTAGTTTGCCAATATCTAATTCTTTTATTATGTACACACTGTGTTATATAAGTTTGAAATAGGGAATGCTATAACTTAACAGATTATTCCTAGAAAACAAAACATAGAATATTACAGACCAGATAACAGACGATCACAGCGCTGGTCACTTGAAGGTCAATACGCCTCAACACTTAGTCGAGTAATTCATTCTCGGAATATACGTAACACTATTGTAGACATGGCCTCCTGTAAATAACATTGTCAAACCAAAGAAACACATACTCTTAACAAAACAACATATAAAAAACTGACTTTACTTATGAAACCAAGTAATACATACTGAAAATACCGAGATGTGTGACTAGTAATTCATGAATCAGTGGTAAATGTTTGTAAAATTAACCAAAAGGGAGGTCATGGCCACTACATGGGTTAGTGCCACTTTGTACTCTGTGGCCTAGAGTGGCATCTCGCGCCAAGTATTAGTCATTTCTGTTTCAAGAGTAAGTGTTAGTATAAGCTCCTAAGAGCGACCCTGTAGCATCGGACCTCCCCGCTAAGTTGTCGTGCCAGCCATTCTTATATACAACATGAAATGTCCACTTTGTATCCGTGAGAGTTTAAATATTCTATGTTCACTTCTTGTAAATTAACCGTTACATAGTTTTAAGAGAGTTTTTCATTCTGTAATGACACTAATAATTTTAAAACCTTTGATATTATTTTCACATTCTAGAGATATTTGTATAAGCAGTTCAAAGCCAAGAATTTTACCAATACAAACAAGTATAGATTGGAAGGATATTAACAAAATTAACTCAGATTGAGCTACAGAGAAAAACAGAATACTTCCAAATTTAAATAATTAACTAAATAAGTTTGACTGTAAGAAAAAGAAGATCTGATCATGGGTTTTTAGCATGACATTTTCTATCCGTTTTTTGTTCTGTTAGGTAAGGTAAGTAGAGGAGGTGCTGTATTCAATTTAGATATTTCAGCAGAGATACAGGTTTTAATGGAACATAATTATTATTAAACACAAGCCATGTGTAGGCCAAAGTTAGTAAAGGTAGAGTCTGACTGAAATAATGCTCCGAGAATTTAAAAGAAAATCTATTTTACAAAAAGCATAAAGTTTTGAGTATGAACATTGGTGTATATCTGTGAATTCCAAAACGTAAAGTCGATTAAATACCTAACTTGGTATTTTAATTCAGCATATTGTAAGATGAATCACGAAAAGAGACGAGTATCTTGAATTTTCTGGAAATGTTTTCAGAAAGATCTGTACTTGTACGTTAATCTCCGATAAATCTGCTAAACACCTCATTACTCTACTTGTATGTATGTTATAATTAGTGTTGAGAAATATATACAAATGCATGTTTTTATTGACAAGTCATATCTCATAAAACTTGGTAGTTATACATTTCATGTCGAATTAAGAATTTCTACATATTTTAGGTGTATATACACATTTTGTGTATATTTCTATGTTTTGGGATAAACCTTGTCAGGATACTAAAATAACACTTGAAACTTAACTTAATAATATGAAGAATAAACAAAGATTGGAGATCTGGCTAAAACACATAATTTGTGACAGTTTACCTCTTTGTCGTTAACAGTTTCCGCGGCTTTCCTTACTATTTCCTTAAGTTCACTAATTCCTTTAAATTTTTAAAATACTAAACTTATTTTTGAGGTTCTCCTGATCTCATAGAAACCTTATTTAACATAAAAGTGAACACACAGCGGTCTACTTGTTAAACATTTGACTATCACTTTGTATATACAAAGAAATGTGTAATGAAGTTACTTCTGTAAACAGTTTAGTCTTCATAGAAGATTGAGTTGAGAAAGTTATGTAAAGACAGCATATAACCTAACCATTATAAATATATATTTATATAATATATATAAATATATATATAAATATATACACAAGTACGTAACCTTCTTACAATTATATTGATTACAAACCAGCAAGTATCATTTCAGCAAGCTCGTGTTGCACTCCATAGATGGCTCCAGCTGTAATATCCTGTAGAGTAGCAGAATCTCTGTAGTTATTTATAAAGCATTATTATAATTTTTAAGCATATTCTTTAAATTTGACTTAGATTTAATTGCTGTATAATTACAACCTAATAACATGTAGCTATAATATATGCCAAGAAAATATTGAACGAATAAATAATCTTCCTGGAGAAAGGATGTCTTCCAAAGAAAATATATATCTACATGTTGTATAGTTTTCTTGTATGCTCAATTGCCACTGCTTTCACGGACAGTTTTCAAGTGCAAAGTGTTTATAAGTACATCTCATTAATGTAAGTGAGGTATACAGCACAGAACATATACTTATTAGAAATGAACCTCCCATGTTAATCGTTGTCAACACGAGATGATCGCAGCGCCCCTACTTTCGGGTAGCACACTAAATTACGAAAATCGCGTGCTTATCTGTCAGCTGGTGATATGTTCCAATACCGCATTGCTACAGATGACACAAAGATAATTACGTGAGCTTTGAGAGTTGTGACCGCAGCTTCAAATTTGTTGCATGTTCTAAAAGCTTACATAATTATCTTATATAATCTGTAGCAATACAATATTACAATCGAGATTTAACTGTATTGGAACACCACAGTGAAGCGAAAAATTATTAAATTTTAGATGAGTCGTATTTTTTACACATCTCAAAATAGGTACGAAAGTGAAGCACATGTGTAAAAAATACGACTCATCTAAAATTTAACAATATTACATCATCAGCTAAATGTTTTAATTGAATTTTCTGTAAGGCACCTGTATTATTTCCCACTTTAATTGCCTCAAAATCTTGTATGAACGTTCAAGAAATTAGCAATAGAATGTGGTATTTGACTGTAAATTTTTAATAATATTCTTTTAACAGTTACTGCTTCCTTTTATTATTCTGGCATAACAAATTAATTTGACATTTATATAAATAACATGAATAGTTCACCTAAATCAATTACAAAGAATGTATAGCACAAGACTGTAGCTATAACTCAAAACACTTAAAAGTGATGGCCAATTCATTTAATTACAAAGAAACTTTAGCAAAACGTTCTGTGTAATATTATATACATTTGTAAGTCATTTATATGATATGAATAACACGAGTAACATTTTTCATTTAAAACAAAGACACTAACGTTAAACTACAGCTGTTGCACAAAGTGATATAATTAATAGAAATGACAAACTTCAATATTTAAGAATAACCTTTAACCCAACATTCTTTAATAATAGTGTAAGGATTGCTGAAGGGCTTAAAGTGATGAATAATTCACTGTATTAGAAACAAAGTTTAGTTTTACTTTATAACAGTTTAGCTATGTATTAGGTATAATACATGTTATTTTTCTTATCTTTAATGTATTTATAAATTAGAAGTGTGACACATGTCTTAACTATATCTATGTACGTTCCATGTTTTGCAGATAGTCTTATGTTATCTGGCACTTTGAAATTTGAGATAAAACGTTCCTACAGAGAACTAGTATAACCAAAATTATCCAGAAATTCATATAACTGATTGTGGAGGTTTTGTAAAAGTAGCATCACATTCTCACTGACTTATGTTAACTTGGAGGTTAAGTTAGCAAGTGACGAAGCATGATTGAAATCTCCAACGAGGTTCAGCTTCAATATTGAAACATTCACCTCCTGATTTTTGTATCTGAATATAAAATCAAAGTAATGTAATGTCAATAAGCTTTTATTTCTCGGTGAATGGTTTTCACAGCAATCGATTATATCACGTGTTATAGCAACAACAGCTTTTCACAGTAGACCTCCAATAATAATGACAATTTTAAACACAAATATCTGATTATTCTCATTTCTGTGTACCTGGAGTAAGTAGCCAAGATCACGGGACGATTTATCAAATGATCTTTCTTCTACAGGAACATACAACAATCCTTCTTCCTCACTGACAGTTTTAAGATGGTCAAGCCACTAGCATAACTTGAATCAGCCAATTGCCTTTGTCATCCAGTACGACAGCGCCTCTATTTTCGGGTGACAAACTAAAATCTCTATGTGCCATTTCTCCTATCTCGGCTTTACCCCTGTGTGTAATAATAACTAATTCTTTAGATATGAGTGTAAAAATTTAAATGAATGAAATCTGGAAACGAACACAAAAAATATGAGCGGCGATAGAAATCTCCAAACATAATAAATTATTTCAAGCAATTCATTTGGAACGACCTTCTCTCACACGGAGAGACCTAGAAACGCTCTCACTCTGTGATAAAGTGGTATAAGTCACACAGATGTGTGAAATAAGGAAACTACTTTCAAATGTTTTGTTCATTATAGTTGTACAGAACTTCCAAATCAATACCCTTCTCAAAACAAGGTATATAAATGATAATAGAACCATATTACAAATTTCCAAAAATTGTAAAAATGTATTACTTTCGAAGACTTCTCTTCTGACTACAATCACTCATTCGTTGAATTACTGTCTTAACGTATACTGTAGCTGTTACTTGTTTTTATGTCATACATATAAATTAAATCTAAAACAAATTTCGAATAAATACTTACGTTGTATTGTAAGACTTTATAAACAAATATAATAATACTTCTACGCTATTCAACATTACCGTTAGAGCCATCTATTTACAGCAAGACGAACTTGTTAAAGGAATGCATCCTGGTGGTCGTCACTATAACTAAGACATTATCCTTTATCTATAAACATATGTTTATAACACTAAGTTGATATATTATATTCTCAACGCAGTCTTCTACAAAGACTAAACCGTTTAGAGAAGTAAAGTGGCTTCATTACACATTTGTATATACAACAGAAACATAAGAGGCTGAGGTGATAGTCAAATGTTTAACAAGTAGACCGCTGTATGCTGACTTTTATATTATATAAGGTTACCATGACATCAAGAGAAATATAAGAAGGTACTTAACATTTTAAAGATGTAAATCAATTGTAGGACGGAATCTAAAAGTAACGAATACCTCGCAAACTGTAAATGATATAAAAAGACACAAATTATTTGTTTTATTTTATTCTTGTATTACTTGAGATAAGTATTTGAAGAAATATAAATATGACGTGTGCCAGTGTATGATCATACAAATGTAAGTGCGAAATATTACATAGTTACCAACTCTTATTAAATAAATGACAGTTGAATGTCTGTCTCTGTGGAAGAACAGAGTTGTTCAGTATCAACAACAAGGATTAAGTAGTTGAGTAGTCTTTTACTTCCACTCATAGATTTATTCTCGTTGTAATATTAATATAGATAAAACATACAAAGTATTACTACAGAGCCGTGTACATCTCATTAAAATAAAACTAAACTCATATAAATGTTAACACGTGACCGTAAACAAACAACGAGCTCAAAATAAATCTTGTTTAAATAACAAACACGATATATAAGTTCATTCAATCAGGAAGATTACAAGAACTATAACTCCTTCATAACTGTTCGTTACATGCGTACATTTTCTAAAATTTTGATTTTCTCAAAGCGTCTCTAAGGATTTTGATGAAGTTAAAAGTTTTTAATATATTTTTATAACAATTTAAACGTACATCTTCATTTTTTCACAAATATCTTCTGAAGAATTCTTCATTTTGAATGACGTTTCCTACTTGTACCGTCACAACAACATCAACTCCAACTTACCTGATTTTATTTGTTGCTAAAACTGACAGCCCAATTATAATTTAAAATTATTTCCCCTTTTTACAATTGCACAACGTAATTACGTTTATTTAATGTTTCTTTATGTCTGTGTCACGCAACAAATTGCGCTGCTTTTAGTTTCTCCGATGTCCACACAACGCTTCCCTTTTACGTTGTTCTGACACAACTCCGACATTTACTGGTCAACTCTACTCTGTATTGGACACACTGTCTGCAGACTCAGCATTACGGAGAGTTCTCACTGATGCAAACAAAGACTCGGGCTTATTGTCACGAACTTAAACATTCTTACGGCTGTATAAATAGTTATTTAATAATCTGTTATATCATAAAATACGAGATGAGGAACGGCATTTATCATAAGAACTTGTTTATAAAGTTAATGGTACACACTAACTGTTAAGGTATTATAAAATGCTGTATTGTTAATGACGCTAACACTGAGAGTATTACAAATTACCTGTTTAACATATCTCCTCTTGCTCTGAAAGTATTTCGGTAAAGTACAGTAACATTGTGTAGATAACAAAATATGTAATGACGCTACTTCTGTAAACGAGTAAGTCTGTTTAGAAGTTAACTTGAGAAAGTAGTTGGAATATGTCAACTTGGTGTTATAAGTATATGCTTTTATATAAGAGACGATCTCCTAGTTATATTGATTGTCCGCCAGGAGACATTGTTTATAACGACCTCGTCTCGCTGTTCATAGATGGCAGCACCTGTAATAGCGAGTAGTACAGAACAAAGTTTGTCTTTATTTACAGAGCTTTTTGACAAATTGTATTTATTTTAATTAATTAGAGCTTACATTATATCGATACTGAAGACGTAAAGATAAAGAGTACCCGTAATATATGTCACTATAATACAGAACGAATAAGTAATTGTACGTGAGAACACTTGTCTTCTAAACGAAATATATATTTACGTGTTTTCGATAGTTTCAACATGGTGATATAGTTATTTCAAGTTACTGTTTTGGATCTTTTGTTGGAACTTGTAAACTTATAAACAACAAAACTTAGGCAATTCTTAATATTAACAGAATTAACTCTAATGGAGAAGATAAGCAAGAGCTGATCATGAGTAGTTAAACACTACTCATAACACATCAAATGTATATTTTGAATTTACTAGAAATGTATCCTCAGAGTTTCTCTCATTATAGATGTCGTTTATATAACTGATAAACTGTAAGAGATAAACAAAATAGCCCACCTCGGTAGCGTGGTGGTAGCATGTCTGCCTCACGTTCAAGAGGTCCCGAGCTCGAATCTCGTTCAGGGTGAGTTGCCTGAATACTGCTTTTTACGGGGTTTTCCTTTATCCCGTAAAACAAATGTCGGTTAACTGTAAGCTCCATGGACCCCGGACTCATTTAAACATCATTTCAGCCACCTCATTCATATTCCAATATGACTTAACGTTGGACGACGTAAATTACAAAATAATAATAAATAAACAAAATGTTATTCCAAAAAAAGTAAATCCCGTTAAAACACCCAATTTATGTTAAATAGAGTTTTTGTGGAGGTTTTAGATTTTGAATGAACCATTAACCATAATTTTCTCAACAGGAATACGTTTTGTCGTGTGTGTGTGTGTGTGTGTGTGTGTGTGTGTGTGTGTGTGTGTGTGTGTGTGTGTGTGTGTGTGTGTGTGTGTGTGTGTGTGTGTGTGTGTGTGTGTGTGTGTGTGTGTGTGTGTGTGTGAACAGCATAACTCAAACACGGCAAATCTATCAAATACCAAACTTGGCGTTTAGGTTCATCTTCCAAGTGTACAGCACGTTAGATTTTGCAGAAATTCCGTAAACTACCTTTTATAAGGAAACATTTTAGTAATTTCTGATTTTCTCGTAACGAACTTTGATAATTTATATTGGAATAAGATAAGTTTAAGATATTTTTGCAATACCTGATGTGTAAGTTAATCATTTTGACACGATTTGCTCGTGTAAGCTAAATTCACAATTCATTTGTCAATTGTCATGTCAACAAGGCCGACACAGAGTTGTAGTTGTCAATATTTACGTTACCAGTAGAAAGTGTTAACTTTAGAGTCTGTTTTTGTAATCCAATGGAACTGATTAAGCTGGCACTCGTCACACATCACTTGCATAACAATGCAAGACCACACACCAGACGTTACACCACTGCAGAAATTGAGAAATTGGGTGACAAGTCTTACAGCCCTGACCTGGCACCATCAGACTTTCATCTGTTCGGGCCACTAAAGGAAGCTCATCGTGTGATTCATTTTGAAGATGAGGGAGCTGTGAAAACGTCCGTTCGTCATTGGACTTAGGAAGCAAGACCGTGTGTTTTACCACACTGGAATACATGCCCTAGTTAAAAGGTGGACCAAAACTGTGGAAAAGGACGGAGATTATATTGAATAGTGACAAATTAACCGTCAATGTTGTAGTTTTCAAGCTATGTAAATTGGATTCAATTTTCTTGTCAATTAAAGGAGCAAAAAATAGGAGACATTACCTTTTGAGTCGCCCTCATACTTCCTGAAATTATATCATAAGGAAAGCTTCTCACTAATGTCAGTTGTTTTAACTAGAAGACTAAAAGAAGTGTTACGTATTGGTAAAAGAGATGGATTACTGAAACAAGAAGTTCGAGGTTGATAATAGGGACAATGACAGCGAGACATCTTTAAGTGTCAGAACTTTGCTGATGATACGTTTGCTAGTTGAGTTAATCACCATTTTAGAAATTATTCCCGTTGTACAGATTGATTACATTAGAAAATTATCTGTATTACCGTACACATCCTGTAATTGTGATAGTCATTTAATAACAAAAGTGTAGTTGGTTTTATCTTTATTTTTACCGTTATGGAAATTACAGAAGCTAGGGCTGTTTAGCATCATTTTCATTCTTTGAAAAATATAATTAATTAATACGTGATTACATATTTAATGCATTTATAATAATTACAGTTATTTTTTATGATTATGCACCAGTGTTACGTAGAACTATTGACTAACCTCTCACGACGGACACACGCAGCTTCCAAGTACTCCATTAATGTTTCGTAACTTACTATACGCCAACTTAATAATATTTCACTCTTCTAATCGACCAGATAACAGACGATCACAGCGCTGGTCACTTGAAGGTCAATACGCCTCAACGCTTTGTCGAGTAATACATTCTCGCAATATACGTAACACTATTGTAGACATGGCCTCCTGTAACTAACATTGCCAAACCAAAGAAACACATACTCTTCTCAAAACAACAAAATATAAACAAACTGACTTTACTTATGAAACCGCGTCATACATACTGAAAATGCCGAGATGTGTGACTAGTAATTCATGTATCAGTAGTAAATGTTTGTAAAATTGATCAAAAGGGAGGTCATGGTCACTACATGGGTTAGTGCCACTTTGTACTCTGTGGCCTAGAGTCGCATTTCGCGCCAAGTTGAACTCTGATGTGTATTTTGAGGCGTATCAGTATAAACTCCGAAGAGCGACCCTGGAGCATCGGACCTCCCCGCAAAGTTGTCGTGCCAGCCGTTCTTATATACAACATAAAATGTCCACTTTGCATCCGTGAGAGTTTATATTTTATGTTCACTTCCTATAAATTAACGCGTATATAGTTTTAAAAGAGTTTCACATTTTATAATAATACTAATAATTTTAAATCGTTTGATATTATTTTCACATTCTAGAGATATTTGTATAAGCAGTTCAAAGCCAAGTATTTTACAAATACCAACAAGTATGGATTGGAAGTATATTAAGAGAATTAATAAGTATAATTAATTAAGTATATTAAGAAGACCTGATCATTGGTCTTTAACAAACATTTTCTACCCATTTTTTGTTTTGTCACGTAAAGTAAATGGATGAGGTAATGTATTCAATTTCGATTTTCAGCAGAAATACACGTTTTAATGGAAATTATTTGTTGGTTAACACAAGCCATGTGTAGGACAAAGTTTGTTAAGGTAGAGTCTGACTGAAATAATGCTCCGAAATGCACTAAATTACGAAAAATCGCGCGCCCAAAAGTGTTACTTTGCCGGAATACTGTAGCTGTATTTTTCATGCTTTCTTATCTGTCAGCTGTTGATATGTTGCAGTACCGCATTGCTACAGATGACACACAAAGATAATTACTTGAGCTTTGAGAGTTGTGAGTGCAGTTTCAAAGTTGTTGCGTTTTCTAAAAGCTCATATAATTTTCTTACATAATCTCTATCAATACAGTATTGGAATATATCATCAGCTAAATCTTTTAAGTGGATTTTCTGTATGGCACCTGTATTATTTTCCACTTTAATTGCCTCAAAATTCTGTATGAACCTTCAAGGAATTAACAGTAGGATGTGGTATTTGACAGGTAAATTTGAATAACGTTGTTTTGACAATTACTCCTTTCTTTTATTATTCTGTCTCAATAACAGAACAAATTAATTTGACATTTACTTAAGTAACATGAGTAATTCAACTAAATCAAGTACAAATAATACATAGAACAATACTAGCTATAACTCAAAACACTTAAAAGTGATGCAATATTTAATTACAAAGAAACTTTAACAAAACATTCTGTGTAATATTACACAATTGTTAAATCACATGAACAACACAGTAAACGTTTTCATTTAAAACAAAGACACTAACATAAAACTTCAGCTGTTGCACAAAGTGATATAAACGACAGAAATGATAAATTCAATATTTTACAAATAAGCTTTAACGTAATGTTCTGTAATATCACTGTAAGGATTGCTGAAGGGTTTAAAGTGATGAATAACATGCATAATTCATTTTATTACATGGAAAGTTTAACATGACATTATAACACTTTGGCTATGTATTAATTATAGTACATGTTGCAATCTTAGTGAAATTAGTTGTCCCAGGCAATACCCAAAAGGAAAAAATACCCAGAAGGTTAAGGAAAATCTTTTGTCAAAGAACCTCATACACGTAATGAAATAAAAACAAAAATTAAGTCAATGTAATCACAGTATTACACTATCATTAAGCAGTTTGAGAGAAATGACTGATTTTAGGTAAAATATTAATAATATTAATTACTAGTAATCCAGAAACTGTTAACATTGTACATTCAAAATAAACGTTAAATGCAGCAGTTGAAGAAATAGCTTTAATTAGGTAAATTGCTGCTTCTATAACTGTCTAAATAAATTTGGAAAATCTAAAACACTGGAAAATAATATCAAAACAACTACCGCTTAATTGGTCAATGAAAACAAACATAAAAAAAGACTGATATCATACTGATCTCAATATTTGCATCTTTTCTCATGGCCTGTGATTGCTGTTCTTTTTTAAAAAATGCTAATTTTGTTATCTTTATGCCCTATTTCACCAACAGATGTTAAAATCAACGTTAACAAAAGTATCGGAACAAATGTCACAGAGCTAACACTAATGTTAAATCTCTTGCATTTCACCAACCTGTGTTCTGAAAATGTTAACAAACACGTGTTAACGCAAAGAACCTTGTAAATATCACATTTATAGAAGGCCCTGGATCAGTCGTATTATTTTCCGAACGTATTGTGATGCGCTTT
This sequence comes from Mantis religiosa, assembly GCA_030765055.1. Classification (NCBI taxonomy): domain Eukaryota; kingdom Metazoa; phylum Arthropoda; class Insecta; order Mantodea; family Mantidae; genus Mantis; species Mantis religiosa. The sequence continues at coordinate 7,504,643 of CM060954.1, read as the reverse complement.
TGTTTTCATTTTCATCTCCAGAAGCTGAAAAATGGCGGACGAACAAAATCATAAAGGCGTGAGACAAATTTCTCAGTAAAAGAGAAAGATGTCACGTGGGAAAATATTGGGAACGAACGGTTTGTTCATTCGATATTCTCTCGTATATTTTGTAACTGCTGCTTATTGCCAAGTTACTGAAGATCAAGCAAATCTAAAGAGTATCTGATAAATAAAATGACAACTTTCTATGAAACTTTGTAAATAATCAATAATATTCTTCCCCGCGACAACATATTACAGGTGGTGCCATCTCTGTACGGCGGGCCGAAGTAGTTACATAGACCACATGCTTAACTCGCCTACCAAAATGTCTCTCCTAGACACATTCAATTGAACCAAACATATCTGTTATGACGTCACCAGCTCCCAGAATTCAATGATAAGTCATAAGACACATTCTCGTCCTTTTGGAGTATGTATTGTTGTTATGTATTAATACAGATAATCTTACTTCACTTAAAAAGTCTTCATTACAATAAAACACTCAGCTATTTCTGAGATGTCTATTACTTATTATTGGTTTGAATTTTAAATACTTACACTTTTGTTTATTCTACAATGTACATAGCAAGTACAAAAGGTATTGCATTCCACCCAGAAACTATATACCAAGCTTTAATTGGTAGATAATATAAGTTTTAAGTCACTTTGATGTCATAAAATCGAATTAGTTAAGAAGGTAATGGCACGTTTGTGAGTCCATCAACAGCTAAACTCAAAGGTCCAGATTGGTACTGCAGCATCCAAACAGAGACACGAAGATAAAGTGTAAAGTCTTGCTACATGTTATAACGTACAACTTGAGACTGTCTAAATGTTGTTCCTTTTGGACAACTTCAGATCTATAACTTGTAATTAGTTTGAAACATCTGAGCATCGCTTATGCCTGATGCATTCCGAATGCAATTGTTTTTAGAAGCCGCATCCTGTTAGAACAACTGACTATAAACATCCGCAATAAATACGATGGTTTTTCAATAAAGAATGTTCATAATTTTTACAGCCATAATTTTTCGCACTAAAATTCAATCTTATTATATTCTGTTAGCTTAATGTGAAACAAACACGCCGTAGTAGTTTCATTAATGGTACTCCTGGTTCCCGCCCGTGAGAACAGGCAAGTTCAGACATGTTGAGTATCACCTAACGCTGCAATGGAGGTAACACGCGAGGAACAATATGCGGCTTTGGAATTCTACTTTTGTTTCAGCAAATATTCAGTTGATGCCTACACAGTGTTACAGGAGGTCTATGGAGAGTCTTTTCTTCCCTACAGCACAGCTCGAGGATGGTTAAAAATGTTTAAAGAGGGGAGACAATCAATTTCAAAGGAAGGTGGACCAGATGCTCCAGTTACTGCTCTTACGGAAGAGAACATCAATACTGCTGCTGACATTGTGAGAGAGGATCGACGAATTACCTTAATATTACGTTCTGAAATACTGAACATTTCATTGGGTGCCAGCCACACGTTGGTGACAGAAACATTACACATAAAACGACTTTGTGCACGATGAGTACCAAGACTGTTGATTCCCGAACTAAAGGACATTTGCATGCAGTTAAAGATGATGTTAGAGGAAGTACCGGAGTTTCTTTCAAACGTAATGACTGCTGATGAAACTTGGCTACATCATTTTGATCCTGAGAGTAAATAGCAAAGCTCAGTGTGGAAATCCCCTTCATCACCAACCTCCAAAAACGCAAAAGTGGTTGCTTCTGCTGGGAAAGTTATGATCATCTCATTCTTTGATATTTATGGAATAGTTTATCAGCATGTTGCACCTGCATACACATCAGTAACTGGACAATACTACAGGCATGTCCTGAAAAAATTGTAAGTCCATATCAGGCGTAAAAGACCACATTTCCGTGATGCAGGCTGGATGCTGCACCACGATAATGCGCGGCCGCATATTGCCAATGTTGTTGCTGAATATCTTACAAAAGTTAACGTCGACAACTCTCACCCTCCCTATAGTCTTTTAGCCCCATGTGACTTTTTTCTATTCCCTAACTGGAAGAAAGGCCTTCGTATGAGATATTATTCATCAGCGGCAGTGGTGAAGGCTGCAGATGCGGTTTTGAAGGATCTCTCAAAAATGGTTTCCAGCATGACTGGCAGAAACGCTGGAACAAGTGCATCGCATTCAGGGGAGACTATTTTGAGGAGGACCATCAACATTATGAGGATGAGTAAAGGTACGTTATCAAAAGATTGTGATCATTCTTTATTGAACATACCTCGTATGTCTGAGTATTATTGAAATCATTTGAGTTGCATGCAATAAATACAATCAGAATAATAAAGGCAACAAACAAGTTTAGTTAATTTCAGAAAACGTTTCTCCCATTTATCATCAAGCAAATAATAAAAACACTCCCGTAATTTGTTTAATTAGAGTGGAGAAAGTAATGAAGTGAAACTCGCTAGATTAAATAAATATCAGAGAATATAAGCGACGAGGAGAATGTCAAACCATAGTACACGAAAGTATATAAAACGTGAGAACATATATTTGCTTCCGAAGACCTTCTTTCTCATGTAAACTTATTTATTGATTCATTATTCTCCTGACAAGTATCACAGTTACTTTACATTCACATGGAAACAAAGAACAATTAAATCTAGTCCGTATTTATAGAACGCAATTACAAATCATTGCAAATCTTCATAACTAACTACAAAATTTCATCTACGCTACACGATATTGCAGCTAGAGCCATCTATGGACAGAAAGACGAAGTTGGCAAAATGAGTGGTGAGTAATGAATATAATTGAAGGACCGTCTCTTGTGTAATGATATGTATTCATAATAGTAAGTTAAAATATTATATTCACATTACTTGCTCAACCCACTGTTTTAAAAGGACTAAACTGTTTACAGAAGTAATGTCATTACACATGTATATACAACAGAAATACGAACGACTCAGAAGGTTTAAGAAGTAGCTGGCTGTAAGTATTAATTTCAAAATGAAACATGACTCACAAATAAAGCAGTTGTAGCCAACTTGTTTATCAGAAGACTAACTTTACGTAAACCTCATAATGGAGAAGATTTAAGCACTCATTTGTCTACAACAATATCGCTGAGAAGATCTTACTGAGATTATCTGGTTATAACTAATAATTTATGTCGACTTCCTTCTTTATCTCATTAAGGAGAAGTCGCTTGTTTTTTGTTTCCATATTCTAATACATCTTTAAAGAGCTTAGCTGCACTTATTTGTTTCTCGTGCTATTTTGGAAATAACATGAAATTTGAAGTTAGCATAGAAAAACCTACTTTTATAACATTTAGCTGTCACTTCAGTCTCTTGTTTTCCGTTTCTGTATAAATCTAAATGTACAGAGAAACTACTTTTGTTAAGATTTATCTTAACATTTTAGGAGATAGTAAAATATAAAATTTAGCAGATAGTAAATCTCCCTGGTTGAAAGAGGCTCTACGGTTCCAGGACTAATTGGAGTAGGACCTCTTGACTCAATAACTGTATACAGAACATTCCCTGTGAGTTTACTTCACGAGGCCTTATCTCTCCACTCTGTTGAAGATGAAATTAGGCCACCAAATTCTTTGACAAGTTACTAGCACACCAGAGCGCTCTGGTTATTTCTATATTCCCCGAGAACGCCGACTAAAGTCATACCGGCTGTCCCGCATATCTTGTAGCCCATACCCGTAACCCTAAGGCCACTACACCAGACTTAACGAAATTTACCTACCCGAGTTTTCTGTCTCAACAATCAACAATTTTACAAATTTCCTCTTTCAAAATTAATTATTTTCTTCTACCAGTGGTACACGAAGGCTACCTCCCTTCTACCCACCATCTGATTTTCACCCGCCATCCTGCAACAGCCACAATTAACAATTAACAATAGGGTGTAAACAGGCAGGTGACGTTGACCTTCCTCTCAATCCAGAGGGTTACCGAATTATCCCCGAAGGACGCATTGTGCCTCCTTGGGGCTTTCCATAGGGTAAACCTAGAAGCTTAACCCCCCCATCTGTTATAAAAACACAAGACGGGTGGAAGTGGATACGCCATTTAAGCGTGCCAACCCCAAAACTACTGAACAACCTGCCGCCTGGTGATCTAGCACAACTTAAATAGTACGCAGGAATATATATGGCTTCCCTCAACCCCGTCCAAAGACGTACACGATGTCACATGGGTATAGGGCACACACCACCCGCTCGAGTCCAACCCAATCCGAACAACTCCCCTACGGGTGGGTCTCGGCATTTCGACACGAGGTTCCTCTAGTAACGTCAGAGGTACTACGAGTGCTAGGGGTCTGCAGCGCTCGCACCACGACAGCTGAATGGGATGCATCCTCTGACACCCCGCCACTTCGTGGTTAAGCCCTATCTCGGGCTCTTGCTCAGTCAGCCAACAGCAACGACGACGTTTCGCTTTCTTATAATGGTAATGCAACACAATTGTTCCGAGCGTGATGGCTAAGGCGCTCTTGTCTGATACATCTGACGATATATCAAATGATCTTTCTTCTACAGGAACATACAACAATCCTTCTTCCTCACTGGCAGTTTCAAGATGGTCAAGCCACTAGCATAACTTGAATCAGCCAATCGCCTTCGTCATTCAGTACGCCAGCGCCTCTATTTTCGTGTAACAAACTAAAATCTCTTGTTTTCATTTCCCCTATCTCGGCTTCACACCTGTGTGTAATAGTAACTAATTTTTTAAACATGAGTGCAAAAACTAAAATGAATGAAATCTCTAAAAGAACACAAAATATATGAGCGGCGATAGAAATCTCCAAACATAATAAATTATTGCGAGTAAATCATCTGGAACGACCTTCTCTCACACAGAAGAGATATTCTAGACATGCTCTCACTCTGTGATAAAGCGGTATAAGTCACACAGATGTGTGAAATAGAGAAACTAGTTCGAAATATTTTGTTCATTAATATCGTATAAAAGTTCCAACTGAATAATCTCAATAAGCCATTAATTGCTAAAAGAACCATGTTATAGTTTTCAAAAAATGGTGAACATGTATAACTTCCAGAAGACTTCTCTTCTGACTGCAATTATTCATTCGATGAATTACTGTCTTAACGTACATTATAGCTGTAAACTTGTTTTTATGTCATACATACAAATTAAATCTAAAACATATTCAAAATAAGTAAATGCATTTTATTATAAGACTTTATAAACAAATATAATGCTACTTCTACCTTATTTAATATTACCGATAGAGCCATCTATGAACAGCAAGACGAACTTGTTAAAGGAATGCATCCTGGTGGCCATCACTATAACTAAGACATTATACTTTATCTAAAAACATATGTTTATAACACTAAGTTGACTTATTATATTCTCAACGCAGTCTTCTACAAACACTAAACCGTTTACAGAAGTAAAGTAGCTTCATTACACATTTGTATACACAACAGATATATAAGAGACAGAAGTGATAGTCAAATGTTTAACAAGTAGACAGATGTATGCTGACCTTTATATTATATAAAGTTACCATGACATCAAGAGAAATACAAGAAGGTACTTAACATTTTAAAGATGTAAATCACTTGTAGGACGTAATCTAAAAGTAACGAATACCTCGCAAACTGTAAATGATATAAAATGACACAAATTAATTTTTTTTTTAAATTTTTTTTCTTATAATACTTGAGACAAGTATTTGAAGAAATATAAATATGACGTGTGTCAGTGTATGATCATACAAATGTAAGTGTGAAATATTACATAGTTACCAACTCTCATGAATAAATGACAGTTGAATGTCTGTCTCTGTGGAAGAACAGAGTTGTTCAGTATGAACAAGGACTGAGCAGTTGAGTAGTCTTTTACTTCCACACATAGATTTATTCTCGTTGTAATATTAATATAGATAAAACATACAAAGTATTACTACAGAGCCGTGTACATCTCATTAAAATAAGACTAAACTCAAATAAATGTTAACACGTGACCGTAAACAAACGACGAGCTCAAAACAAATCTTGTTTAAATAACAAACACGATATATAAGTTCATATAATCAGCAAGATTACAAAAACTATAACTCCTTCATAGCTGTTCCTTACATGCGAGCATTTTCGGAAATTTTGATTTTTTCAAAACGTCTCTAAGGATTTTGGTTAAGTTAAAATGTTTAATATATATTTATAACAATTTAAACGTGTATCTTCATTTTTTCACAAATATCTTCTGAAGTCATCTTCATTTTGAATGACGTTTACTTAAATAGTAAATCGTAAGGGATCGACAAATTCTTAAAACATAAAAAATGTAGATGACGTTAAGTACTTAATTTTGTGAAGTAATATTTGTTGTTGTAACCATTTCCGGGATATTACTTAATATTGGTCTGTACTTCAAGATGTTTATACTTTGTCAAAGAGAAGGTTGTTTGTTTTGTGTGACCTGACCACGTAAAGTTATTGCAACACACCAACTCTTAAAACATTTGACTGTAGACATTGAGTCTCTATATTCCTACTTGTATCGTCACAACAACAACAACTTCAACTTAACTGACTTCATTTGTTACTAAAACTGACAGCCAAATTATAATTTACAATTATGTTATCTTTTTACAATTACACAACGTACTTACGCCTCTTTAATGTTTCTTTATGCCTCTGTATCACGCACCAACCTGCGCTGCTTGTAATTTCTCCTATGTACACACAACGTTTCCCTTTTACACTGCTCTGACACAACAACTCCGATATTTACTGCTCAAGTCTACTCTGTATTGTACACACTGTCTACTGACTCAGCATTACGGAGAGTCCTCACTGATGTAAACAAAGACCCGGACTTCTTGTCAGGAACCTAAAGAAACATTCTTACGTCAATATAAATAGTTTATTAATAATCTATTATATTATATAATACGAGATAATGAACGGCAGTTATCATAAGAACTTGTTTATAAAGTTAGTGTTACACACCAACTGTTAAGGTATTATAAAATACAGTTTTGTTAATGACGCTAATGCTGAGAGTATTACAAATTACTTGTTTAATATGTATCCTCTTGGTCTGAAAGTATTTTGGTAAAGCTCAGCATCATTCTGTATGTGGCAAAATGTGTAATGGCACTATTTTTGTAAAGGGGCAAGTCTGTTTAGAAGACTGACTTGAGAAAGTAGTTGGAATATGTCAACTTAGTGATATAAGTACATCCTTTTAGAAAAGAGACGATCTCTTAGTTATATTGATTGTCCACCAGGATACATTGTTTACAACGACCTCGTCTCGCTGTTCATAGATGGCACCACCTGTAATATCGTTTAGTACAGAACAAAGTTTGTATTTATTTACAAAGTTTTAAGCCACCGTGTAATTATGTTCATTAATTGCGACTTAGAGTTTATTGCTCCTTATGATATAAACATAGACAGTACCCATAATATATGTCACCATAATACTGAACGAATAAATAATTGTACGCTAGAAGACAGGTCGTCTAAATGAAGTATATATTTACGTGTTTTCCACAGTTTTAACATGGTTATATTATTAGTTTTCCTGAGAAGATTTTGGCTGGAACTTGTGTAAACTTCTAAAGAACAAAACCAAAGTATGTTCTATCCTCATTTCAAAAATATACAAGAACTATACTGTTCTATTACAGTGCACGTGCAAGAGAGAATTTCCAAAATATCTCTCATGTTTCTGAGAGTTAGTTACAATAACTGTCTCTTCATTTAATTAAGGTCAAAAACAGTATGCTAATAATTTATTATACCATAAAATCAAGAAAACGAACTGATGAGTTGACATGGAAAACGGTGTAAGTGCCAAAAAGTAAATTTTTGAGGCGATAGAAAAAACGTATTTGGGTTATCAAATGCTTTATTTGAATATTTTTCAGATACGATCATTGTTTAATGTTCTGACCCATTATCAATAACAATACTATCAAACATCTGTACGAACCGTTGTTATCCACAACAATACAAAGTTAGGAAGAAGAGATTTCCTTGTAGTACTCATTATATTTTGGCTCCAAGTAGTCCAGCATCGCCAACAGATCCCTCTTCTTGACATCGCCGATGATATTACATGTTTGTCATTCTTGAAAACTACAAGATCCTCCAACTCTTCCAGTTCACTGAAGGTTTTCTTTGTTTTGATTTGTGGTAAATTTGTTACTGATATTTTAACTCATGATTTGTTAGTGATCAATAGAACAGAGATTGTTCTCCATACATAATTGTCACTTCCATCCTTCTCCATGTCAAGTCCTCAATTATTATACTTTATGATAAATGAGATAGATATTTCCTAAAATTAACTAAATATTTCTGCTGTCTTTATTCTTCTGATCTTTTTTGTTGTAGTCTTTATAGTGAGTTGCACGACGAGGAAGATGTTTCTAAAATAGCAGATCTTCCAACAGCTCGTAACAGCTTCTACCTGTATGACCAGAACAACAAATGAATAACGATTTCTCATTTGATAAAGGAAAAACCTAAGTAGCTATTAGATCATAGTTAACTAATACTGAGTCTTGGTCTACACAATCTTTCAGCAAAACTTGATAAACATAATAAAATCCTTCAGTCGACCCAAAGAATGGACATGGAAACTCCCCACGTTACCACAGCGACATCTCGTGTACAGAACGTTTTTTTTTTTACTTAAAGTTATGTAATGTAATACTATTACATAAATGTTCCCAAATTACAAGTCGTCACCAAGACGGAAGTGTGAGTCCCTTGTTACTCTGAGACATTGATCCGGACATTTAAACATTTAGGGACGAGGGTATCTATTAGGGTCGACCTCGTTCTACAACCATGGAGTTCCAGAGCTGTCCGCAAGGGGCGTCCAGCGCCTCCAAGGCTCTTCCCATGGGGCGAGGATATCTACTAGGGTCGACCTCCCTCTACAACCATGGAGTAACAGAGCTGTCCGCAAGGGGCGTCCAGCGCCTCCAAGGCTCTTCCCATGGGGCGAGGATATCTACTAGGGTCGACCTCCCTCTACAACCATGGAGTTCCAGAGCTGTCCGCAAGGGGCGTCCAGCGCCTCAAAGGCTCTTCCCATGGTGCAAGACCTAGAATCTAACGAGCCCCCCTCCCAACTGAAGATTATGTTGAAAAGTGATATAGCTTTGTACCACTTCTGCAGAATAAATAATATTCAAAAATATTTAAGGTTTTCATTTGACTCAGCCTCGTACAACTTCAAAATTATATATACCTGAGAATTATACTGGCAATTATTCTAAATTAAACTCTTCCTAAATATTCTCACATCAGCGGTACACACAGGCGATGTACCAGAGTCGACAACCGTTGAGGCTACCTCCCTTCTTTCATCTACCTAATCTAATCCCACCACCCTACAAAACCCCACATAACCTGTCATTAAGTGGTTAAGTCCGTCTAGGACAGGTACAACGTGCTGACCCTCAATTAGCTTCTCTCCGGTATAGTCCTATTGCCATTGTAGCTATAATGAGGTAATCTCTCGTTAACATTAGACAGAGAGCTGTGTGAGTGGAGAAAGACTGTACACATAACTGTTTTATGTACAGACATGTAAACACAACGACGAGCTCATAAAATATTTGTCTTTTACCTCACAAACTCTGTTTGACATCAACAACTAATGAAAGTAATAGAAACTAAATAATCAAAACAACTTTAGCTAATATCTATTATTTTTCTCTCGGTTAAAAAGAAATACATGAATAATCGTGTTCATTAATGAGTACAGATGCTAATGTGTGAGACGTTTGAGCGAAGATTAAATGTCAAAGCAGATCATAGAGATGTGTCGCTCTCAAACTTGTCAGAAATCTTAATTATGTTTATGAGTTCATGTCACAATGTGTTTGTTACGTCACGGTTTGGGTGACTTTTTGAGTGCAGAAGCAAACACAGTTCAACAAGAGGACTGTCTCGAAACAGGTAGAACACCTAAACAATGGAAAGAAGCAATAATAAAAATGCTACATAAAGGAAAAGCAGATGCGAAATACCCACATTTGTACAGAGGAGTAGCACCAGAAAACACAATGTTTAACCTTTTAACGAAGATAATAAATTCACCTCCGGAAAGTGTACTCATTATTATAGAATACAATATAGGATACAGGTTCCAACAAACAAATTGTAGTGAAAATCATTGAGATATATTTAATTTAGCAGTATTCCTTTCTGACGCAGAATGGTTTGTTAGTTCGATATTCTCTCGTATGTTCTGTCACTACTACTTATTGCCAAGTTACTGAAGGACAATTAAATTTAAAGTGTGGCTCATAAACAAAATTACAACTTGCTATGAAACTTTGTCAATAATCAATAATATTGTTCTCCGCAATAATATGTTACAGGTGGTGCCATCTCTGTACTGCTGGGAGAAGTAGCTATATAGACCTTATGTAGAACTTGCCAACCAAATTGTCGCTCCTAGGTACATTCAATTGAACCAAATATATCTGTTATGACGTCACCAGCACCTAGAACTTAATGATAAGTCATAAGACACTTTCTCGTTCTTATTGAGTAAGTTTTGTTGTTATGTAATACATTTTAACGAAGATAATAAATTACAAATTAATGTAAACGATTGACTCAGAAATTGCAATGAACCAAATGGGATTTGGATCACACTCCTCCTCTAACAATGCCATTGTCACTCTTCTATCCGAAGTAGAAGAGGGCCTGACGCACCTCGGGGGAAAATATATGGGTGTGACCACAGAGCTCCTCGCAGGAGGAGGAGATGCAAACTCCCGAAGGACGTCATGGGCTATTAGCCTATGCAAAAACCTCAGAACCAGAAATGGGTCTAGAATCTCTACCCTTCACACAGTTTCCTATCTCCTCTGACCGTGGTGCCTGCACTCTGTCCTCCTTCAAGCGGGGAGACCAGGGGAAGACAGCCTTGGGAATACATACCGCAGACGTCAGCCTGAGCGGCTTAAACCTAACAGATCAGATAAACCTTTGTCCAGACACAAACAAATTCTTCTATTCCGCCCAGATAAAGTCGCACTAAGTGGCTAGGTGCTGTGGCGAAAGCACCCCCCACTCAGGTAAACCTCAGTGACCCGATTCTTCTGCTGGTCTGCTGGGGGAGAGTACCACGTGACTTTCATAGACTACAACAAAGCGTTTGACCTACTAGACAAAAGGATAACCACAGAAACATTAAGACAACTTATGGGAGGATCAAGTGCGGTAACCAGGATTGTAGAACAAATAACATCACAATAAAGGACGAGGTGACTGAATCAACACAAACGGTGTACTGCAATGAGACAGTCTCAATTCATTATTGTTTAATATAGCGACCTCTGACCTCCCACACGTGATAACAGAACAAAGAGTACAACTAATAATGTACGAGAGGACGTGACATCGAGAATCTACAAATAGCATTTAACAATATAAATGAATGGGCAAAACGGAACAGATTTAAAATTAATAGATGTAAAACTCAAATGATGACATTCCAGAAAGTTGGAAGAAGAACTCGAAATGAAGAAATAACCATGGATGTGGAAGATATTCCAATAACAAGAAACTATAAATATTTATGACTAAAATTGTAGACTACAGGCAACAGAACTACAACAGCTATTAAAGTAATGTATACAATACCAAACCTGTCAATAAACACAACAATTAGAAACTTCAAAGTAAATATAAGTCTAATGATCACATATACTTTCGAAATAATCTGGGAAAATTGACAAAAGACAATCTTAGAAATATTGAACAAGTAAAAGCTACATACCTCAAACTAATTCTAGGATTCCCAAAAAACACAACTTCAAGATTAGCATATGAGTAGAGCTGAGAACGTTTCTTTTTAGAGAAAATCAGAATTTATCACTCTTACACAGTCAACTCCCAACAGGTAATTGAAGAAAGAAAGAATCTGTCAAGAGTTGTATGCGACATAAGAGACTGGACACAAGTAAATAAAGAATTAGGACATCTGACTACGAGGTTGGCAACGCATGGATGTGTACCACGAACTGCGTGTGTAGCCAAAGTGATCTGAGATGTAATAAGTGTGCGAGAATACATAAAGTATTATGATACACTGTTACACATTTGTGTGCATTTCCTCTTTAATCTGTAACAGTATTTTCGAGTTATATTTTGAAAAGGTATGAAAAGTTTATAAATTTATGAAAAAATGATTATGTAAATCTATTTAGTAATTTAAATAAGTAAAAATATATGTAATTTTGTGATTGTCCGTAGTAATAATTGTGTGACGTAATGCTGTAACGTGGCATTAAATCGGCCAATCACAAAATTAAGATAGGAGTAACGATACTTACGGAAAATCAATAATCTTAGTAGAGATGTTCGGTAGGAATAGTCATGCAGGAGTAGTGTTATGTAATAATTGCAAACGTTTTATTACAAGTAAGAATTTATCGATAGGCTGGAGGTAACGTGCAACTGGCTAGGAAGGGAAGTTCAAGTAAAATGTAATCCAGATAATACAATTAAATTTACAACATTTGACTTCTTGGAAACTTTGTGCAATCAAGACGTCCCACGCCACTTCTATAAAAGGTTAAGTCTGTTTAGAAGACTGACTTTAGAAAGAAGTTGGAATATGGCAAGTTAGTATCATAAGTATATACTTTTAGATAAGAGACAATCTCTTAGTCATATTGATTGTCAGCTAGGATGAATTGTTTAAAACGACCTCGTCTTGCCGTTCATAGATGGCACCACCTGTAACATCGGTTAGCGAAGAAACAATCTTTGTATTTATTTAGAAAGCTTTATGACAAATTGTAATTATGTTAATTAGCGATGGCTTAGACTTTATTGCTGTTTGTGATATTGAGATACACAGTACACGTAATGTATGTTACCATAATATTGAACGAATAAGTAATTGTACGTCGAAAGACATGTCTTCTAAAGAAACGATATATCTATGTGGTTTTTACAGTTTTCACATGGTTATTTGCCTATCTGGTTGAAAAGGTTTTTGATGTTGGTACTTGTAGTAAGTTATTGAGAACGAATTTTAATGAAGTTCTAGCCTCACTTCAGGAATGTATGTGAGGTATATAGTTCTAACAGAGCAGACGTGTGTAAGCATTTCCAAAGATCTCCCATGTGTGGGAGAGTAAGTTACAATAATTCATTTACTCTTGTTTATTTATTTATACTAATTTCATGTATTGTGTTTGTTCGTATTTTACTTTCTCTGGATCACTATAGTCAGCAGTCGTGACAGGAAGAGGTATTTTGGACCGTTCACAGAAGTTTCTCACTGTCGGATTGTCGCGGTTTCGTCCTCACGAATTGTGCTTTACCATAGCAAAGTGTGATGATGATCGCGGAATTATTCTAACCGACTTAACAGATTGGAGAAATATCTTTACGTGCATTAGCAATATTAACAGTAATACCAAACACGAAACTGTCACGTGAGATCTAGATCTAAACGATCACGTGTTTGGCAGTAACAATATCAATGTGCCGAGACGGTCAGCATATCTTTAATGGAAGAAGATCGGAAAACGCTAACAAAACTGTACGCTGTCATTAACCATAATGTTTAACGTCGACTAAAGGAATTTAAAGAGGTTAGAAACTTAATTAAGTCCTACAAAATATATAAGTGTAAGTTCAACACTTGTTGTTGTGATGGCACACTTCCAACATCATCTGTTGCTATGTAGTCTGTTACGTAATGATTCTAACTCTGTGCCGCGTGTATTTACACGTCAGTTATTGTTCATTCCTCTCAGCTAAGTCAGCTACCGTCCAGAACTTCGCAATGGCAGATCGCCGACTCAACAATTTGGTAAGCGGCTCCTACACAAACTATCACGACAAGCGACCTGGAAGAAGGTAAGCGTCAAGCTGTGAAAACAAAGTTTGGTCGGAGAATTGCCGTAAGGATCGAATGAGGCGGATGTCTATATCTGCCACTTGATCTTCATTAGATCGAATTAATGTCTTTCTCATTTACAACGACGAAGACCCACTCAGGAATGACAGAATACGTCGTCTCTACAGCTTCGAGCAAAACGCTTCGTTCGATGTCGCTGCTGACACAGCATGTTGACGTCATTACAATTTGACCTCGGGACACCCGTGCATGCTGTACCAGGAAGATGGCCATGGTTGCCTCCCGGAGGACCTGCAGGGTGTCACCAGCAGACTCCACAATATCGAGGAGCTCCTGACCACTACATTTCACGCCAGTACGCCGCCAACTACCGGCTTCCAGCTGACTTAAACCAACTTAAACCACTGGGAGGTCCTTAACTTAAACCAACATCTTGGCAACCTGGAGGAAACCGTCACCGCTGCAGCCCGACATTGACTTACAGGACAGACTGACTACCATCCACGGACTACTGTCGGACGGAACCACTACACTGGACCAACTCTCCCTCTCAGTCACACAGCTTCAACAGACAGCAGAAACCATACACGTACAGCTGCAACAAATAGAACTCCAAGCCAGCGAGCACAAAGACATTCTAGCTTCACATCAGCGGAAGCTGCACCGCATTGAGGCACAGCTCAACGAAACGCGCCCACAGGACCTCCCCAAGTTAGGTGACAGACTGGACCAACTCAATCCCCAGATCACCAACATGAAACACAGCCTTCACTCACTGCTCCGCGAAATCATCTCCTACCAGACTCAACTATTCTTACGGCTTGACGGACTTAGGAAAAACCCTACAGAGGACTAGACGCCAGTTATTTTACGAGAGCGTGGAAACCGCCCCCTAGACCTGACAATTAAAGCCCCTTCCGACTTAACAAACAAACCCCCGGCTCTAGTAGCCCCCAAAGCAACCTACTTTCCGTCTACAGTCCGTCGCCTGTCCCGCCATGAGCAGCTCGCACCGCAACGGCACCTAGACTAACGGGGGTAGTCTTAGCGGAACCCCGACAGGCTGAGATAAAGCCGCTAATAAAACTAAGTACCCTAAACGCACCAATAACAATAAATGAACACTAAACAAAAGAAATAAAAAAAAGGAGGATGGTCTTCTGTCCCCATTGGTTCTGCGAGCACAAGCGCTTCTACTGCCAGTGCGCCTTGTGTTAGAGTCTGTTTACTTAACTCATGTGCACGTCGGCCGCTGCCTTTGACGAACACTTACAATCGTTTTACAACGCAGACCCTCCTTCTCACAGACCTTTCTGCAAGCTGCCACCTTTCTCGATACGTCATGGGTATCGTACGATGTTTCGTCTAAATAAATTATCTTATGTCCATTACTGCAAAACTTCCTTAGTTTTGAGAAATATATATATAGCGCAAAGCTACAATTCTACTAGATTCCATAATAACCCTTATCTTATTCAAGATCCGGTATTTGAAACCCAGCTCCTTTAGCAGACCGCGCAAAGTGCAGCGCCCATAAGGAAAATCACAAATTTCTTGCAAATGTACAACCAATTCGTCTAAGGTAGGCGCTCTCCCTTTTGCATAGAATCTACAAATGTATCTACGAATTAAGTCGCATGTGAAATTATCTACCTTAGAGTAACCTTTCCTTTTGTTTTCAAACTTGGTCGGCGTCTTTGTTATTCCTTTCGTCACAATATTTATTACTGTATTTCTGTGAATACCCAGAATTTATTATCAGGTTCATTGCACGATCCCTTACCAAGATTATTTGTCAGCAAATATTTATATGTGTTCAAAACGAGCGCTTGAATTTGCTGACAAAGAGTTGCCGCTATAACTTTGTTTTTTGAGGCTTCTCCAGTGACATAACTCGGCCCAGTTATTCACACTATTGTCTTCACTTTTATTATTTTCACTTGACTGAAAGTTATCTATTACTTCATTTGCATTTATTACTGCATTTCCATCCCACGGTCCCCAGATCGTGACACACAACGAATTTCTGCACGTAATGAAACAGATCTACTGTAAGTTGGAAGTTTGGCAACTGAGACTCCACGTGGAGTAAACATGCGACTGTCACTTCGAGAAAATCAGAGCTGCTATTGGTCCTCAACGACAGTGTTCCATTTGTGGAGTGTGGATATAGATTTATGACGGTCATTAGTGGGAGGGAGGGTGAGTTCCCTTTGAGCCGCAACTGTATTCTTGTTCACTAGACAGACTCTACCACAAGCCAGCCCGATGCATAGTCTCCCATTTCGACGCGCCTCTCTTGACACAAAAAATTAAAAAGAAGATGAAGAAAGAAAAACGCTACAGTTTACGTGACGCTGGTTTTGCCAGTAAAAGCCGCGTAACGTCACACAGCGCAGACACGGACTTCCTGTCGGAACTGATCGACTTGGGACACAAAGTGTTACTTCGTATTTAACGGTGATTGGTTAAAACACATAACTTACGTCAAGTTATTCCTCTATGTCAAGATTTTTTTTATTCCTAGTTTAAATTCCCCAATTCGTTTACGTTTTGAAAATGCTAAGCTCACCTTCTGTGTCTGTTGATCTCATAGAAACCTTATACAATATAAAAGTCAGCATACAGCGGTTTACTTGTTAAACATTTGACTATCACTTCAGTCTCTTATATTTCTGTTGTATATACAAATGTGTAATGAAGCTACTTTACTTCTGTAAACGGTTTAGTCTTTGTAGAAGAGTGTGTTCAGAAAGCAGTGTAAATACGATATATCATCTTACCATTATAAATATATCATTACAGTAGAGACAATTGAACAGACAAAAAAGTAAGTAATTATACTGATTGGCCTGCAGGATGCATTCATTTTAACTTCATCTTGCTGTCCATAGATGGCTCCACCAGTAATATTGTGTAGCTTAGAAGTAGTTTGTAGTTATTTATAACGTTTTATAATAAATTGTAATTATGTTCTTTAGCTCGAATTATATATGGAAATTTATGTGTACAGCATTAAACTCTACAATATTTATAATATCTGTTAAGTCAATATTGGACGAAGGAAAAGTTATATCTGAGAGAGGAAGTCCTCTAAAGAGAATATATCTGTGCACGTTTTGTAGCTCTTTATGAGTTGGCTGTCAATTATTATTGGTTTGAATTTTAAATACTTACAGTTTTTTTATTCTATCATGTACATAGAAGATACAAAAGGTATTGCATTCCACCCAGATATTAGATACCAAGCTTTAACTGGTAATATGTTTTAAGTCACTTTGATATCTTAAATCCATTTAGTTAAGAAGGTAATGGCACGTTTGGGAGTCCATCAAAAGCTAGAAATGCTCTCACTCTGTGATAAAGCGGTATGAGTCACACAGATGTGTGAAATAAGGAAACTACTTCTAAATGTTTTGTTTAATATAAGTGTATGTCACACAGATGTGTGAAATAAGGAAACTACTTCTAAATGTTTTGTTTAATATAAGTGTATGTCACACAGATGTGTGAAATAAGGAAACTACTTCTAAATGTTTTGTTTAATATAAGTGTATACAAGTTCCAACAATATGACTTGCAACTTCTTGTGTTTACAAGTAATTACCAATAAAACCATGTAACAACTTTCCAAAAATTGTGAATATGTATAACATTTAGAAGACTTCTCTTCTGACCTACAATAATTTATTCGTTCAATATTGTCTTAATATATATTAAAGCTGTTGCCCGTTTTATATCATAAATATAAATTAAATCTAAACGTTACCCAAAATATATAATTGCGTTGTATTATAAAACTTTATAAATAAATACAAACTTTTTTCTATACTAAACGATGTTACATGCTGTGCCATCTATGAACAGTTAGACGAGGACGTTATAAACAATGTATCCTGGCGGACAGTCAATATAACTAAGAGATCGTCACTTATTTAAAAGCACATACTTATTACACTAAGTTGACATATTCCAACTACTTTCTCAAGTCAGTCCTCTAAACAGGCTTACCCGTTTACAGAAGTAGCGTCATTACAGATTTCGTTGTGTATACAAAATAAATACAAGAGACTGAAGTGATAGTCAATTGTTTAACAAGATATTGCTGTCTGCTGTTTTTATTATTTAATAAGATTAACATGAGATCAAGAGAAATACAAGAATAAGCTTAGCATTTTATAGATATACCAGAATGTAGGATTTAATAAATAAGTAACGAATATCTCAGAAGCAGTAAATGACATAGTAAGATAAGTTGACACAAATTACGCTTGTTTGAACACACCTGCATTAATTATGTAATAAATATGTGTCCATTAATTTATATTAATGTTGATAAATGTGTGGAAATATTTAAATGTGACGTGTGGCAGTGTATGGTGGTACAAACAGAATGTCACAAATAGTTATCAGTTGTTACTAAGTGTGACTGTTGTAATATCCTTGTGAACGTTATATAGGTTCCGTGTCTCTGGAAGAATAACAGCTGACTGTACTATAACGACTTAAGTGCTTCTCTCTACACTTGGTTAACACGTCACCGTAAACAAACGACGAGCGTGAACAAAGTACAACTTAAACCAAAACTTAAGTTTATTCACAAATATGTTTTTATTTCTTCACAAATATCTTCTGAAGTCATCTTCATTTTGAATAACGTTTACTTAATTACTAAATCGTAACAGATCGACAAATTCTTGAAACAAAAAATGTAGATGACGTTATGTACTCAATTATGTGAAATAATATTTGTTGTTGTAACCATTTCCGGGATATTACTTAATATTGTTCTTTACTTCAAGACGTTTATAATTTGTCAAAGAGAAGGTTGCTCTTTGATTTGTTTGACCTGACAACGTAAAGTTATCGCAATACACCAACTCTTAAAACATTTGACTGAAGACTTCGTGTCTCAATATTCCCTACCTGTATCGTCACAGCAACTCTAAATTCAACATAACTGACTTTATTTGTTACTAAAGCTGACAGCCAAATTATAATCTACAATGATGTTTTCTTTTTACAATTACACAACGTAATTACGTCTCTTTAATATTTCTTTATGTCTCTGTGTCACGTACCAACTTGCGCTGTTTGTAATTTCTCCGATGTACACACAACGTTTTCCCTTTACACTGCGCTGACACAACAACTCCGATATTTACTGGTCAACTCTACTCTGTATTGTACACACTGTCTGCTGACTCAACATTACGGAGATTTCTCACTGATGTAAACAAAGACTCGGACTTCTTCTTGTCACGAACCTAAACAAACATACTTACGTCAACAGAAGTAGTTTGTTAATAATCTATTATATCATAAAATATGAGGTAAGGAACGGCAGTTATCATAAGAACTTGTTTATAAAGTTAATGGAACACACTAACTGTTAAGGTATTATAAAATACAGTTTTGTTAATGACGCTAATGCTGAGAGTATTACAAATTACTTGTTTAATATATCTCCTCTTGCTCTGAAAGTATTTCGGTAAAGTTCAGTAACATTCTGTATATAACAAAATATGTAATGACGCTACTTCTGTAAATGGGTAAGTCTTTGTAGAAGACTGACTTGATAAAGTAGTTGGAATATGTCAACTTAGTGTTATAAGTATATGCTTTTAGATAAGAGACGAACTCTTAGTTATATTGATTGTCCGCCAGGATGCATTGTTTATAACAATCTCGTCTCGCTGTTCATAGATGGCAGCACCTGTAATACCGATTATTACCGAGCAAAGTTTGTATTTATTTACAGAGGTTTTTGACAAGTTGTAATTATGTTTGTTAATTATGGCTTAAATTTTATTGCTCCTTATGATATAAAGATAGACAATACCCGTAATAAATGTCACCATAATACTGAACGAAACAGTAATTGTGCGTGAGAACAGATGCCTTCTAAACGAATTATATATCCACGTGTTTTCCACAGTTTCATAATGGCTGTATCGAACTTTGACGATTTATCTTACGATTTTTTGTTGCAACTTGTAAACAAAACCTAGGCAGTTCCTATGGCTTATAAGTATATTAACAGAATCAGCTCAAGTTGAGCTACAGAGAAAAACCGAACACTTCCTCATTTAAATACGTAAGTAGATAAGCTAGACTGTAAGAAGAAGGAGACCTGATAATCGGTAGTTAAACACTACACATTTCATAACACATCAAATGTATATTTTGAATGAATCCTCAGTTTATCTCATTATAGATGTCTTTTGTATAACTGATGAACTGTAAGAGATAAACATAATAGCCCGCCTCAGTAGCATGTCTGCCTCACGGTCAAGAGGTCCCGAGTTCGAATCTCGTTCAGGGTGAGTTACCTGGATAACGCTTTTTCCGGGGTTTTCCCTTATCCCGTAAGACTAAGGTCGGGTAACTCTAAGCTCCAATGGACTCATTTGAACATCATTTCATCCACCTCATTCATATTCCAATATGACTTAACGTTGGACGACGTAAATTACAAAATAATAAAGTAAATAAACAAAAGGTTATTCCAAAAAATGCAAATCCCGTTAAAACACCCAATTTATATTAAATATTGATGTGTAAGTTAATCATTTTGACACGATTTGCTCGTGTAAGCTAAATTCACAATTCATTTGTCAATTGTCATGTCAACAAGGCCGACACAGAGTTGTAGTTGTCAATATTTACGTTACCAGTAGAAAGTGTTAACTTTAAAGTCTGCTGTAGCAATCCTCAGTGGCGGCTCATGTTGTCTGTACCTATGTCGGCTGCACTGATTATTGACATTTTAGCTTACCTTAATTATTTCAAGATGAACTGCATACGGCGACCTTTCTTTGTAGCAAACTTATTAACCACTCCCTCGTTAAACTTTGGGATGTTTTCTATGGACAACATAGCGAGCGTAGTTAATCTATCTTCTCCAGTAATGTTCCTAAGGAATGTTTTAATTCTTTTCAGTGTGGAGAAACAGCGCTCAGATTCACTTGTTGTTAGAGAGTTATTTTCAAATGCTTTAACACTTCAGAAAAAGTGGAAGAAAGATTATTAGTTCTAAGATATTGAAGCAATTTTACAGCGCCATCAATATTCCTGAATTCTTCTCTTGAATAGATGACTGAACGTTCTGTATGTAGTTTGTCCTTATCAAACACTGGGATCATTTTTTGTATTCATTGAAAGCATTTTCTGGAAATATTGAATTAAATTCCTCAAATTGAGAATCTTATAGCAAGGAAGACACAGAAAGATGTTTTGTGAACTTGAAGCGGAGATTCAATTGTGACAGTATAACATCACATACTTCCTTGGCTGCTGCTGCTCTGGTCTGTGTGTTTGAAACAATTTTTCTTTTGTGTGGATTTTCTGCTGCCAAATCAGATGACTCCACCTTGTTTCTTACTTTTATAATTTCAGTAGTGAAAGTAGATATGTACACTGGAACTTTCTGTAGTTGATTGTACAGTATTTCTACATGAGGCATAACCAAATGGAAAAAATTAAGCCAGAAACAAAACTCATTATTTTCAAGATACTCCAATAAAACACTTGCCTCATTTATTGTCGCACTGTTTGAGGTCTCTGATCCTGACAGAATTTGAAAACATTCTTTAAGTGGCTCCTTCTTTTCGTGAACAACATTTACAGTCCTGGGTTTGTAGTTCCACGTCGTTGATCCACCACTGGGTATTCCCTTCTCAACACATGAATCTAACACTGATGATCTGTGTGGAGACCGGGAAAAGAAGGCGGGTATAGCACAAAGATTTGAAAGATAATCCTAGCTTTTGTGTTTTGTCTGGCAGCTCTCTCCGTTATCACATTTTAATATATGTTTGAAATGGGAAGAGTTCTGAAGCTCAGCTAATCACACTCAGCGTTGCCAGCTTGTTACTCCACTCTCTATATTTCCCTCTCTGTCTCTCGCACACTCATACAACATGCAGCTCTGCTTAACGCAGACGTAAGGGTAAACAAATTATATTTTACAAACTTTTACAGTGATGCAGTTGCCAAAATCAAAATTATAAAAAGCATTTTCGCTAATTATTTATTTTTTTAAATACCATAACTATAATTATAGTTTATGTATTACCTGTTTTTCTAATCCAATGGAACTGATAGTGGCTCCTTCATATCGCTGTCAATGTCACTTCCGTTAAGAGACAATTCGTCACTGTCTTCATCGTCTGAGTCTTGCAAATTTATGATTATAGGTTTCAAAATCTCGTCACCAGCTATTTCTTTCTTAAAATTGTCTTCTTGAAGGTTTTCCGCATGCCTCACGCAGTTTTACAAGTCCTGTTGTGTTACTTTGTCAATTTCTTCGTGAAGAAGTCGTTTAACGTTCGTCAGTTTAAAAGTATTATTTCTGTTTGCAATTCCACTTTTTATTTGAGCCCACACTAACTCAATTGGATTATATTGGCAGTGATAAGGTGGGAGGCGTATTACCTCGTGTCCCATTTCAATTGCAAGTTGATCCAGCTGATAAACTTTTTCCGTGTTTCTAAACGGAAGTATTCTTTGCAATAACTCATCTTTAGTTTCTGTTTCCGAAAAGTTTTGAGGAACGTGTACACCTTAAAAATAATACTTCGAGCCTGACAATAATTGCCTTTTTGACTCACCACCAAATTTAGCGCAAGAAGCCATTGCATTAATTAACTCTTACTCTACTGTTGTGTAAAGAACAACTGAATGATATTGATATGAACTCTCTAGAGTAAATAAACACTTCTTATCCAGCATTCTTTCATAAACATAAGCATACACATTCCACAGGCTAACAGCAAATGAAGTGTTTGTTCTTTCTCAAATGTAACACCTTGACTTACTCACAGTAATTCTTTTATCACGTCATGTCAGTAGTTTAAATTTCAGTTCTGAGTAATTAAAAGTATAGGTACATACATACAACCAACGACTTTGAACTCTCTAGAGTCAATAGAGAGTACGAACCATTCATAAACAAAGATATAGTGTGACCAGACACGTTCTGCCAGGGCAGCAGGAAATTTATTGTTTCCTCTCGGTCGAATTGGATTATTCAAAGTAATTCCTTTATCACAATTCACAAAGTAAGCATTGGGCTACACATCTCTAACTTTAGGTTGCACGCCATTGATAGCCACACTCATTACCGCTGCACATATAACCTTTGACCTATAAACTTATTTTCTTTTAATATATTGGCCAGCTCAGAAATTACAACTTCTGCAATTGCATCCGAATTTTGCCCTTTCGGAATAAAATATCCGCAGAATCACTCAACAGTACTACCTAAGGCATTACAATACCTTAAGAGTATTAGAAGCTGAAACATGTCAACAATATCTGTAACATGTCTGTACATTTACTGACCCAAGTGGACGTCTTATGTTTATGACATTCTTCATATATTCTCTTAGAGTCTAAAACTCACTTTTGAACCCAGGCATTGTTGGCTGCGTCGTGTTTTACGGAGGAGAAGGCTATCCAAGAAATCCAGGTAAGAGAGAGAGTGTGTCCTTCATGGAAACACTTGCGTATTGGTCAGCCTACTCGCCCTGGGGCCGTTACTCTAGTGCAGTTGTAGCTATGCCGGTACCTAGACGTGAAAACGCAACACAAACTACCGACATAAACGGGGAAGTAATACCTGAAAGATCAATTACACCAAGATCGCACGTTAATCCCAGAGGTTCTACTCCAATTTGCCCTGGACCCGTAGTACCAAGGACCCGGGCTTCCTTAGACCAGGGAGTTACCGAGCTGTCCCAAAAGGGCGCCCGGCGCCTCCGTGGGGCTTTCCATGGGGCAAGAACTAGGGACTAACAAGCACCCCCCATCTGGTCCTGTGGACTCAAGACGGGTTGGAAGTGGATACGCCACTTACGCGCGCCAACTCCAAAATGGGAGCCCCTTCCTGATTGTGAGTTGTTCGGATGGGGTTGGACTCGAGGGGGCAGTGGTTCCCGATACCCGTCGGTGATCGGGTATGTCTCCGGACGGGGTTGAGGGAGGCCATCAATATTCCCGTGTACTAGCTATCATAGCTAGTAGAAGGTGTGCTAGATCACCAAGCGACCCTACCGAGGTCATATTGGTATTCTTCCCATTTTGGTGTTGCTGCGTGTAAGTGTCGTATCCACTTCCCTCCCGTCTTGAGTCCACAGGACCAGATGGGGAGGGGGGTTGTTAGTCTCTGGGTCTTGCCCCAGGAATGAGCCTCGGAGGCGCCGGACGCCCTTTTGGAACAGCTCGGTAACTCCCTGGTCGAAGAAGGCCCGGGTCCTTGGTCCTACGGGTCCAGGACTAATGGGAGTAGAACCTCTGGCACGAATTGAATTGAATCTAGAGGGATGACACTATAGTAAATTGTAAAAATAAAAAAAGTGAATTTTACCTTCTCTCTTTAAGTCACTTTGATGTCATAAAATCCAATTAGTTAAGAAGGTAATGGCACGTTTGTGAGTCCATCAACAGCAAAACTCAAAGGTCCAGATTCGTACTGCAGCATCCAAACAGAGACACGAAGATAAAGTGTAAATTCTTGCTATACGTGCAACTTGAGACTATTTAATTGTGGTTCTTTTTGGGAAATTTCAGATCTGTAATTTGTAATTAGTTTGAAACATCTGAGCATCGCTTATGTCTGCTGCATTCCGTATGCAATTGTTTTTAGAAAGCTCTTCCTGTTAGAACAGCTGACTGTAAGCATCCGCAATAAATACAATCAGAATAATAAAGGCAACAAGCAAGTTTAATTTAGAAAACGTTTCTCTCGTTTAAAACAAATGAAATAATTAAAACACTCCTGTTATTTGTTTAATTAGAGTGCAGGAAGTAACGAAGGGAAGCTCGTTAGATTAAATAAATATCATAGAATTTAAGCGACGAGGAGAATGTCAAACCATAGTACACGAATTATTGCTACAAGGTCTTCATAAACTTGCTGCTACCTACCATGAGATATTTTGGAAATGCTTTCACACAGCACTACTGTGTTAAAACTGTACACCTCACAAACACCTGTGATATGTGGAAAGTACTTCCAAATGATTTGTTGTTTATAATTGTATACAAGTTTCAACAAATGGAAATGACAAACCAACTAACAAAGATAAAGCGGAATTGAGAAGCAACCACGGGGCAGCTTTCGCTCGCTCGCAGATACTGGTAGGCTTGTGTTAGCCTGAAGATTGTTGCTGTGTGCCCACCCAGGATAGGGTTTAACCACAGATAGGATTTTCTTTTTGGGTTGTGTTAGGATGACTGTTTTTATTTTGAGGATGGTGGAATGCATATGAGGTAGTCTATTGACTCCTCTAAATGGATAGAATGCTATCACTAGCACCCTGGCGTAGAAAGAATTATTTTATTTTATTTTTGTTTGAAATGAATTTTGACTGAATTTTTGACTGAATTTTGAGACCAACAACTCTTGGTAGATTATGGGAGCTCAGCTTTTGCTGCTGCTGGAAATGCTCCGTGGTTACCTCGAATGCCCGCAAGCCATGCGGGGGACACGGAATAGTCGGCGACGACGTCTTGTGGGATCATAATCACCAAGAGACCGAACCAGGGCACTTCTGTGCAAGGGTAACTGTGCGTATAATTTGGTAGCCCGGCGTCTAATTTCATCTTCCACGTATGGAAGACCAGAGGCTTCGTGGAGGAACCTTACTGGGAAGAATCGGCCTACTGAATAGATGGACCTAAGTCCTCTATTCTGAGCGCGTTGAAGATATGCTAGCCAGGAATCTGCGGCCATGCCCAAGACCTCGCAGGCATATAGCATCAACGGGACTATAAGAGCTCGAAAAAGGTATAGCTTTACGCGGACTGGCATCGATCGAGAACCCAGCATAGGATACAGGGATGCAATAGCTCCCTGAACCCTCGCCGAGAGTTCCCTGATGTGTCGACGAAAAGTCAGACCCTTGTCTAGCTCTACTCCCAGGTATTTGATAGAGGGTACCCATTCTATCCTTCGGCCTCTAAAATGGAAATCCGGGCAGTCTGCGGGGGTGTGGCGCTTGGTGAATAGAATAGCGTGGCTTTTGTCCGGGTTAACGGACATCCGCCAACGCCTACACCACTCTTGTGTGAGACGGAGGTGTCTTTGAATTGGGTTGAAGGCTCTGCGAATATGTCTGTCTTTGCAGAAGAGCAGCACGTCGTCAGCATATTGTGCCATTTCGACGCGCGGCTCGGTTGGGAAGTCTGCCATGTATACACTAAATAGTGTGGGAGATAATACAGAGCCTTCTGGGACTCCGCCTCTCACGGGTCTGAGAGTAGATGTTTTCCCCGCAACTGTGACTTTAAAAGTGCGATGTTTTAGAAAGCTGTGTAAGATGTTGATTAATTGGTTTGGTAGGCCCAGGTGGATAAGCTTGTGAAGGAGTCCGGTGTGCCAGGTTGTAGAGAAAGCCTTCTCGACGTCCAAAGACACTGCTGCCGTAAACGCCTGTTCCTGGAAACCCAGGGCAGCCGTCTCCACGACTCGCAGCAGATGTTGGACTGTCGAGTGCCCCGGACGAAATCCAAATTGATAGGCAGGTATGGCTTGAATGTCACCCAATACTGGGGACAAACGGGTGAGAATTATCCTCTCGAAGACTTTCGAGAGCGTGGATAGCAGACTAATGGAACGGTAATTGGAAGGGTGCACCGGGTCCTTTCTTGGCTTCAATATGCAGATCACTCTGGCCTCCCTCCACTCGCGTGGAAAGTGACCGAGAGTTAGGCACATATTGAAGACCTTTGTCAAGAACAGCACGGCGTTGAAAGGAAGATGACGGAGCATGAGTGGGGTAAGCCCATCAGATCCCGCCGCCTTCTTAGGTTTGAGTCGCTGCAGAGCGCCTTGGACTTCGCTAGGACGGACTATGGGTAGTCGGTCTGCATCCTCCGGGGTTCGGTAAAATATCGACGTACCTCCCTTCGGACACGTTCCGAAAAGATATCGTCCTGGGGGTTTTCTCTGGGGCACATTGTACGCTCAAAGTAATCCGCAAATACATCTGCCTTGGATTTAGGATCATAGGCCAGACCCCGTGTACCCTGCAATGGGGAGTGGTATTGACCTCGGCGGTTTCTGAGAGTCTTTACAATCCTCCACACGTCGCCTTCCTCTACACGCAACCTGGCCATTGTGTCCTCCCACGCTCGCACTCTGTGCTCCCGTAGCCGGACACTGACCTGACGACGAAGTCGTCTAAGTAGCGCGCGATTATGCGGCGTGCGGTGACGCTGGTAGGGTCTCCTTGTCGTCCAAGAGCGGCGGATCAGTAGGACGATGTCCAGGGGAGGGATATCCGGGTGTAAAGGAGCGTCAGCATAAACTGTCAGATTATTGGCAGTTCGCGTGACTATGGAGGTGAAAGATGAGACCGCAGCCTCGAGGGTGCGGATGCTCTGAATCCTGGGGTTTGGTGGTATGGAGGTGCGGAGGCAGTTCCTTACGCCTTCCCAGTCGACCTCTCGTGTTTGAATCGAGAGGTCATGACTGGCAACCCTAGTATTGATCTCTGTCAATACTGGATTATGATCTGAATGGAGTGCGTTTAATGAGGTGAGAGTGAGTTGAAATGGGAAATGCTTGGTGATAGCGAAGTCGATGACCGAAGCCAGCCCTCCACCTCGCGGGTGATGAGTGGGTTGCCAGGGACCCTGTACTTGTAGTTGTGGGTCCGTATCTATAAGGCTGATTATTTCGTTGCCTCTTGCATCTCGTCGTCTGCAATGCCAACGCGCATGCTTGGCATTGAAGTCGCCCGCCATGATAACCCTAGGATGCAGAGCTAGGATGGATTGGTGGTCGTTCCTTACGAATAATCTACCCGGAGGATGGTAAATGGATACCAGCATGACTTCCGATCCGCTGAGGTCTAGACACACTGCCGTAGCCTCTAAGGATTGAAGAGGAGGAAGTTGGAAAGGTCTGTGGACCACTTTTTGCCTCACGAGCACCGCCGTGCCTCCGCCAGGTCGCCCTTGGCGGTCCGTACGGTAACAAGTAAAGCCCGGGACTCGGAAACGGGAATCTGGACGCAGATGCGTTTCACAGACGAGGATGGCATCTAGAGCGTACTCCCGAGCAAAGTGCAGAAGTTTACTCCCCTGACCATCCAGACCACAAGCATTCCAGAATGCGAATCGGAAAGAGGTACGTAACCTATTCCGATCCCCCATTTTGAGGCCGAGGAATGGCAGAAGTCAGGAGTGTGAGACCTTCCATGAGGACTAGTACTTTGCTGGCCGGATCTGGAGCAGAAATGAGTTTGACTAGCAACTCGCAAAAACGCTGTCCGTGGGTCAGCAGAGTCTGCTGTATCCACATCAGCAATTGAGAGAAGTCTAGTTCAACAACTGCGGGGATGGGTGTTGGAGAGGGTGAGCTGACAGGTGCAGGCCTGCCTACAGCCCGTGCATCCCTCGGCTGACGTTGTGGCAAGGGGGACACTTGCCCCTCCGCCAACCGGTAATCAACCTGGGGCTCGCCTGCAGGCCCGCTCCCTGCGCTAGGTCGTGAAGTATGCGTTTGTGGCGACTGGGCCCGTGACTGTTTGCGTGTTGTGTGTTGGCGTGTGTGTGGTGTATCTCGAGACATATTTGGGTCTCTCGGGGGCCTTTGCACCACTTGGGCGAGCGTTGTAGCCTTCTCCTCTTCTTGCTGATGTGGCTCTCTCTGATTGGCCGTAGCTCTGAGCCTTGGCCAATCGCTGGTGCTTCTGGAAGGCGGTAATCCTTGCCCTCGGCTGGTAGGTGCTGATGGTGTCTGTTGTGGTCTAACGGTCTGTTTCGGCCTTCTGGCGGCTATAACCGCCTTTCGGACCGGGCAGCCTCCGTAGCATGCCACATGCTCACCCTTGCAATTAGCGCAAGTAGGTACCTCTGTGGTGGACCTCCGACACTCCTCCTTTGTGTGGGCTTCGCCGTACCTCAAGCAACGAAGGTTACGGCGGCAGAAGTGGCTAGAGTGGTTAAACCCTAAGCAACGGTGACATTGGGGGGGACCGCCAGGGCTCCTGACGTGTTCCAAAGTTACCCTGAGGTAACAGATGGTTTTGACCCCATCCAGTTTGCCCTCAGGGACTTAAGCTCGCTGCACTATTATTAAAAATTGGGGTATTGGGATGGGGCCAGATTGGCCTTCTGGAGCTGGCTTTGTTAGTTGCTTGACTACTCGTGGGGAAATGCCCTGACGTCGAAGGTCGTCCTCAATATCCCCCACACAGGCATCCACTGGGAGACCCCGGATGACCCTACGTATGTCTCGAGCCTTATCGAGGCCGAAGGTAAAATAGGGCACACACTTGCTATCAAAAGCCCTGATCAGCAATTGATAGTCTTCCACGCTCTTGGCCTGGAAGACAAACCTGCTTTTTCGCCTATTCACCAGGCATGACCCCGAGAGAGTCGGCATGACTTCCTTTAGGAAGCCGACCAGCCCCTTGAAGTCATCCACGATGATAGGTGGGATGTGTCGTCTTGGTGGTTCCCTAATCCTGGGTCCACCAGTAGATGTCACATCTGAAGCAGTTCTTCTCTTCCTCCGAGAAGTCACCTCCTGAAATTCTGCTTCGTCGACATCCGTGTCGATGTTCGACGAGCTAGCCTCGGAGTCGATTTCCATTGCGGACGGATGAAGGTGGGGAGCCTCAGCTCCATTGAAAGGGCCTGCTTCAGTAGAGCAGGTGTGTTGGGAGAGCTCACTCTCCAATTTTCCTGAGCTCGGAGATGATTCCCGGGAAGAACCCTGATTGGTTTGTTGTTGGTCGATGGCCAAACGTTTGGTCTTGCCTTTTCCGCTCTTTTGGCGTTGTTGGCGAGGCCGTTTGATTCCTACCGTAGCCTGGCTCACGGCAGGTTGGTGCGTAATACCGCTACTGGTGCTAGGGATAGCATCCTGTACGGGACATTTGGTTTGGTTAGGGGTGGCGTTTTGGGTGGGCATGTTGCTACTTAAGGCTAACACTTACCTATCAGTAACAGGATGCGAATTGCGTGTAGCACAGAGGGCCGAGCACTGGGTGCGCCTATATAACCGCCCTAAGGCGTTGGCTGTGGTCTTGTGCTTCTCCTGACTGATTCCTTAGGCTTGCTGCTTCCGGCGTTTTCTATTAGGTTGTCGCTCGCTCGCACGCTGTTGCTGCTGCTCTCTTCTGGAGATTTGCAAATTGCCGGGAGCTTCCCGAGGGTCCCTCCCGATGGCGGTAATTGCTGACTCCAAATCTCTGGATGCGCTGGCAACTCTCGCAAGCGATGTTTCCTTTTCGGCGTCTGGAAGTGGAATGCATGTTAAAACTGTAGAGAACACGTAGATTTATATTTTCTTCAGAAGACATGTGTTCTCACGTACAATTAGTTATTCGTTCAGTATTTTGGTGACATATATTACGGGTACCCTTCATCCTTTTATCATAAGGGTCAATAAAATCTAAACCATAATTAATGAACATCATTACAATTTGTCATAAAGCTTTGTAAATAAATACAAACTTTGTTCTGTACTAAACGATATTACAGGTGCTGCCATCTATGACCAACAAGACCAACACTTTATAAACAATGTATCCTGGCGGACAATCAATATAACTAAGAGATCGCTCCTTATCTAAAAGCATATACTTATAACACTAAGTTGACATATTCCAACTACTTTCTCAAGTCAGTCTTCTAAACAGACTTACCCGTTTACAGAAATAGCGTCATTACATATCTTGTTGTATACAGAATGTTACTGAACTTTACCAAAATACTTTCAGAACAAGAGGAGATATATTAAACAAGTAATTTGTTATACTCTCAGCATTAGCGTCATTAACAAAACTGTATTTTATAATACCTTAACAGTTAGTGTGTACCATTAACTTTATAAACAAGTTCTTATGATAACTGCCGTTCCTTACCTCATATTTTATGATATAATAGATTATTAACAAACTATTTCTATTGACGTAAGCATGTTTGTAATGTGGTAAGGCATTTTGTTGGAGCTTGTATACAATTATAATGAATAAAACATTTAGAAGTAGTTTCCTTATTACACATCTGTGTGACTTATACCGCTTTATCACAGAGTGAGAGCATTTCTAGAATATCTCTCCTGTTTGGGAGGAGGTCGTCAATTACGCGCAATAATTTATTATGTTCCAAGATTTCTATTGCTGCTCATATATTGTGTTTTCACAGTTTCCAAATTTCAGTCATATTACTTTCTCCACTCATATTTAAACAATTAATTGCTATTACAGATGTTTACTGATGTGAAGTGAGATAAGTACTTGCTAAATTAACTAAACTTGTTCTTCTCGATGTTTATAGTTGCAATAGTAACAAGAAATTACTTCTAAAATCATTTGTGTACAGGAATGTAGTAGACTTAAGTCAAGGATAAATCTTTTAATAGCTGGTCGACATGTTACTGCTTTGACATTACATTCTCTTTGTACAACAAAAAATAAATAACAAACAACATAAGTATTGTCCAATTCAAACTTAAACAAGGAAAATCACGGGAATTGTTCGCTCTACAAACAATATAATAGTGACTTAAATTGTGTTTTAGTAAGATATTAATTTTTACCAAGATCTTGTCCACATTTTACACTTTATCTTCGTGTCTCTGTTTTAATGCTGCAGTACCAATCTGCAACTTTGAGTTTAGCTGTTGATGTACTCACAAACGTGCCATTACCTTCTTAACTAAATGGATTTTATGATATCAAAGTGACTTAAAACTTATAATACCAATTAAAGTTTGGTATGTAATTTCTGGATGGAATGCAATACCTTCTGTACCTGCTATGTACATGATAGAATAAACAAAAAGTGTAAGTATTTAAAATTCAAACCAATAATTAGTAATTGCTATCTCAAAAGGGTGAGTGCTTTAATAATACTTGACCCATGCAGTAAGGTTTCAGGTTTTTATTTTCTGTATTATTGCCTGGTGCCGTTCAAAGGGGCCCGACTTACAGGCTAAAATTTTCACTTAGGTTTTATTTTGAGAAATAAATGTTTATTGTCTACGTGAAGAGATATAAAACCCATACGGTGCCCTATCTTAGCCCACCGAGAACAGTTTATTAAGTTAGTGTCTTTCAGTGTCCCTCTTTTCTTATGTACAATATTTACACGCGCTTATTTTGCACTTTTATTTACACACACACACACACACACACACACACACACACACACACACACACACACACACCAGTATTTACACTCCTTCGTGCGGCAGCGTGCTGCTGTCTCCTGGGCTGCTTTGGCGGCGGGCTCTGCATATGGGGAAATGTCTGGGCCCGAGGGACTTGGGCACACATTGTAGTGTAACGGTGGCATTGGAATATTTTTATGCGTGAATGCTTACGGTGTTTTGGTTCACCTTTCCCTATTGGTCAATTGCCAAAAGGCGTCGCTTTGTAAAATGTATAAGCTGGCATTTGTTCGCATTAATTTTGATTTTCCAGTCCTGAAGCCATGAAAGGAAGCGGTCAATGTACCCCTGCATCTCTAAAAGTCCATTACGAGGATTTTTATGATGGTTGTATATTGCAGTGTCGTCAGTATACATTGTAACTTTGCATCTGGCGTCCACGGGGAAGTCGTTGGTGAACAGTATGTACAGGAAGGGAGACATAATAGCCCCCTGTGGTACGCCAGCCTGCATCACTCTCTCCTTTGAGGAGGAGCGATCCACTTGGACGTAGAAGCGCCTGTTGTTTAATAATTATGCAGCAATGGCAGTGAATTTTGGAGGCCGGGAAACTCTCGGTGCAGTTTGTAAATCAGGCCGTTGTGCCAGTACCGATCAAATGCGGCTTCTACGTCCAGAAATAGCGCCAACGTTGAAGCCCCATTGTTAAATTGCTCGGTGACGTCATCTACCAGTCTTAAAAGTTGAAGGTATAATGAGTGCCCTTTTCTAAAACCAAATTGTGAATTTGAAATGTCAAGCGCCGCAATTTGTTATGTTGAAACTGTAGATAACACGTAAATATATATTGCCTTTAGAAGACATACATTTACTTATTCATTCAATTTGATGGTGTATAGCTCTGTATAGCTTTATTTTAAAGTGTATAGCTTTAGTTTTGTTCTTTATCAGTTTACACAACTTACAACAAAAGATCTACAAGGAAAATGCAAACTGTAGAAAACACATAGATATATATTTCATGTAGCAGATATGTCTTCTCACGTACAATTACTTATTCGTTCAATGTTACGATGATAGATATTACGGGT
This sequence comes from Mantis religiosa, assembly GCA_030765055.1. NCBI lineage: Eukaryota > Metazoa > Arthropoda > Insecta > Mantodea > Mantidae > Mantis > Mantis religiosa. The sequence goes on along the minus strand of CM060954.1, from coordinate 7,471,504 downwards.
ACTGTCTATCTTTATATCATAAGGACAAATAAAATATAAGCCATAATTAATGAAGATAATTACAATTTGCCATAAACGTCTATAAATAAATACAAAGATATTTTCTACGCTAATCGATGTTACAGGTTGTGCCATCTATGTTTAGCAAGACGAGGTCGTTATAAACAATGCACCCTGGTGGACAATCAATATAACTAAGATATCGTCTCTTATCTAAAAGCATATACTTATAACAAACAGAAAGTTGACATATTAAACTACTGTAGCGTACGATGATCTTTATATTTGTTTATAAAGTCTTGCAATAACATGTAGTTATATATTTTGATATGCTTTAGATTTAATTTATCTGTATGGCATAACACCAAGCAACAGTTGTAATATATGCTAAGACAAAAATTGAACAAATAAATAACTGTACACAGAAAGAAGTCTTTTAAAGTTTATACATATTCACAAATTTTGGAAATTCCTTCCACGATTCCTATGTAAATTGTTAGCTACTTAGAGTTAATAAATTATTTTGGAACATGTATACAATTATAATGAACAGAAATGATCTCAACATCTCACAGATGTGTGACGAGTGACACTTCAACACAGAATGACAACAATTCCAAAATATATCTCATGTTTGGGAAGAGCTCGTTTGAGATCAATTAGTCCCAATACTTAATTGCTCATATACTGCGATTACATTTAATTTCCGAATTTCATTCACGTTGGTTTAACTTTCATTTAAATAACCAAACAAATTATTACGAAGTAGTTTACTCATTTATTTACCTCAGTGAAATGAGATGAATATTTTCTGATATTAAGTAACCTGTTTGTCATATTTGTCCTTCTGATCTTATTTTTCTGGTTGTTCATACTCCGCTGTACTGACCGGCAATTGTTTTAAAATTCATTTGTATACTGGAATGTAGTAGACTTATGCGATTATCAAATCATTCTAATATCTCTTAGCATGTCCAGGACATAAAAATTTAACAACTCTTCTTGTAAGAGGAATGTAAGTATTGGCAAATTCAGACTAATAACAGGTTATACTCCTTCATTGTCCAAAAAAGCATGAAACAGTCTTAAGTTGTACGTTATAACGTGTAGCAATATTTTACACTTTAACATGTTGTGTTGTTCACACACACAACGTATTCCTGTTGAGAAAATTATAGTTTATGCTTCATTCAAAATATGAAATGTCTACAAAAGCTCTATTTAACATAAATTAGGTGTTTTATTGTGATTTACGTATTTTTGGAATAACATTTTGTTGCTGTTTATCAGTTATATAAAAGACATCTATAATGAGAGAAACTCTGGGGATACATTTCTAGTAAATTCAAAATATACATTTGATGTGTCATGAAATGTGTAGTGTTTAACTACTGATGATCACGTCTTCTTTTTCTTACAGTCAAGCTTATCTAATTCATTATTTAAATGTGGAAGGATTCTGTTTTCTCTGTAGCTCAATCTGAGTTAATTCTGTAAATGTACTTCCAATCCATACTTGTTTGTATTTATAAAATACTTGGCTTTTGAAATGCTTATATAAATAGATCTATAATATGAAAATACTATCAAATGTTTTAAAATTATCAGTGTTATCACAAAGTGTGAAACTGTATCAAAACTATGTACCCGTTAATTTATAGGAAGCGAACATAGAATATGTATAAACTCTCACGGTTACAAAGTGGACATTTCATCTAGTATATAAGAACGGAAGGCACAACACCTTAGCGGGGAGGTCCGAGGCTCCAGGGTCGCTCTTAGGAGCTTATACTAACACACAAAAAAAACTCTGGGACTAAAACTTGGCGCGAAATGCGACTTTAGGCCACAGAGTACAAAGTGGCACTAACCCATGTAGTGACCATGACCTCCCTTTTGGTCAATTTTACAAAATTTACTACTGATCCATGAATTTCTATTGAAGCATCTCCGGTTTGCAGTCAACATTTGTATTAGGTAATTTCATAAGTAAAATCAGTTTTTTGATTTTGTTATTTTGGGGCATGTATGTATTGGGTTTCTTTGGCTTGGCAATGCTATATACATGAAGCCATGTCTAGTGTTTCGTACATTGCGAGCATTTATCAGTCTTCAGTTGTTAATAAACAATCACAAAATGGAGATGACAAAGTCTGAGCTTAGAGTCCTACTAAAACATTACAGGAAACAATATTACAAAGTCGCTGTCACAGATCGAAGGATATGTGATGTGTAATGAGGACTTGTCGTTAGTGAGCGTGTGACACAACGATAGTACCAACGTTTCGACAATACAGACGAAAACACTGAAGATTTACCACGTTCCGGAAGATCTAAGGTATGGAATATTGTAACGTTCACGATTGCGCCAACTGGCAGGTAAATTACGCTTTCCCATTTAACGTTACTAGAGGGGGTAGCTCAGGAGAGAGATGTTCGTACCAAGGTCTGGGTTACCAGGCAGGGTCTAGGAGCTGTGACGTCATAGCAGATATGTTTGGTTTAATTGAATGTACCTAGGAGAAGACATTTTGGTTGGCAAGTTATACGTAAAGTCTATATAGCTACTTCGCCCAGCAGCACAGAGATGGCACCACGTGTAGTATAATATCGTGGGGGAAGAATATTTTTGATTATTTACAAAGTTTCATAGCAAATTGTAATTTTATTTATTAGATACACTTTCCATTTTATTGCCCTTCAGTAACTTGTCAAAATGCAGTAGTTACGGAATATGCGAGAGAATACCGAACGAACAAACAATTATGCGTCAGAAGGGAATATTTCTAAAGTACATATATCTCAATGTTTTTCACTGCAAATTTTCATTAGAATAATCAATTATATCCGCAAAGTTTATCATTTTTGTTGGAACTTGTATCCTATATTAATGATTACACATTTTGAAGTGTGCGTGTTTCTTGCACCTACAATCTCAAATCAAACGTGTTCTGTACTCATTACAATTTATTCATACAAGATTTTTCATGCAAATATATATAATATATATAATAATTATATAATATATATAATATAAATTACTTATATAAATTTGGCTTTTCAGTTTTCATTATTAGTTGTTGCTGTCAAACAAAGGTCTTGATGATGATGATGATGATGATGATGATGATGATGATGATGATGATGATGATGATGATGATGATGATGATTTGTATATAAGGGCGCTCAAATGCTTGGTCATCAGCGACCTTAGCAATAGCCAGGGAGAAATTACTCAAAACTGACACAAAAAAGAAAAAAACAGATCAAAACAAAATGAAAATAAAATAAACCAATAATCCCAAATGGGTAAAAAAAAAACATAAAAAGCTATAATTGCCAATAAAATACCACAAGGCATACAAATTACTTTGAATATCAACAAGACAAAAATTTTCCTGATACTGACTCATGTGGAGGTAGAGAGTAATGTATCTAACATTACAGCTCAAATAGTTTTTCTAATACAAATAAATAAACCACTATTACTTGTATTATAACAATAAATCGTGACGTAAGCACTGTATCAATTTGGCATGCATGTGTGTACGTATATTTGTAATTACTCAGAACTGAAACGTAAATGTTTGACATGACGTGATAAAAGAATTACTTTGAATAAGCCAATTCGACCGAGAGGAAACAATAAATTTCCTGCTGCCCTGACAGAACGTGTCTGGTCACATTATATCTTTGTTTATGAATGGTTCGTAATCTCTGTTTACTCTAGAGAGTTCAGAGTGGTTGGTGTGTATGTATGTACATATACTTTTAATTACTCAGAACTGAAATTTAAACTACTGACATGACGTGATAAAAGAATTACTGTGAGTAAGTCAAGGTGTTACATTTGAGAAAGAGCGAACAGTTCATTTCCTGTTAGCCTGTGGAATGCTGTATGCTTTTGTTTATGAATGAATTCTGAATAAGAAGTGTTTATTTATCTGGAGATTTCAGATCACTATCATTCAGTTGTTCTTAACACAACAATAGAGTAAGAGTTAAATAGTACAATGGCTTCTTGCGGTGAATTTAGTGGCGAGTCAAAAAGGCAATTATTGTGGAGTCAAGCTCGAAGTATTACTTTTAAGGTGTACAGGTTCTTCAAAAATTTTCGGAAACAGAAACTAAAAAAGAGTTATTGCAAAGAGTACTTCCGTTTAGAAACACGGAAAAAGTTTATCAGCTGGATCAACTTGGAATTGAAACGGGACACGAGGTAATAGCCTCCCACCTTACCACTGCCAATATAATCCAATAGAGTTGGTGTGGTCTCAAATAAAAAGGGGAATTGCAAACAGAAATAATACTTTTAAACTGACGAGCGTTGAACAACTTGTTCACGAAGAAATTGAAAATGTAACACAAGAGGACTGGGAAAACTGCGTAAGGCATGCGGAAAACCTTCAAGAAGACAATTTTAAGAAAGAAATAGCTGGTGACGAGATTTTGAAACCTATAATCATAAATTTGCAAGACTCAGACGATGAAGACAGTGACAGTGACGAATTGTCTCTTAACGGAAGTGACATTGACAGCGATATTGATGAGCCACTGGTAGTTGCATTGGAATACAAAAACAGGTAATTCATAAACTATAATTATAGTTATGGTATTTAAAAATATACATAATTAGCGAAAATGCTTTTTACAATTTTGATTTTGTGAACTGCATCATTGTGAAAGTTTGTAAAATATAATTTGCTTACCCTTACGTCTGCGCCAAGCAGAGCTGCATGTTGTATGAGTGTGCGAGAGACAGAGAGGGAAATATAAAGAGTGGAGTAACAAGCTGGCAACGCTGAGTGTGATACGGCATCTGATTAGCTGAGCTTCAGAACTCTTCCCATTTCAAACGCATAATAAAATGTGATAACGGAGAGAGCTGCCAGACAAAACACAAAAGCTAGGACTCTTTTCAAATCTTTGTGCTATACCCGCCTTCTTTTCCCGCTCTCCACACAGATCATCAGTGCTAGATTCATGTGTTGAGAAGGGAATACCCAGTGGTGGATCAACGACGTGGAACTACAAACTCAGGACTGTAAATGTTGTTTACGAAAAGAAGGATACATTTAAAGAATGTTTTCAAATTTTGTCAGAATCAGAGACCTCAAGCAGTGCGACAATAAATGAGGCAAGTGCTTTATTGTAGTATCTTGAAAATAATGTGTTTTGTTTCTGGCTTAATTTTTTCCATTTGGTTATGCCTCATGTAGAAATACTGTACAATCAACTACAGAAAGTTCCAGTGTACATATCTACTTTCACTGCTGAAATTATAAAAGTAAGAAACAAGTGGAGTCATCTGATTTGGCAGCAGAAAATCCACACAAAAGAAAAATTGTTTCAAACACACAGACCAGAGCAGCAGCAGCCAAGGAAGTATGTGATGTTATACTGTCACAATTGAATCTCCGCTTCAAGCTTACAAAACATCTTTCTGTGTCTTCCTTGCTATAAGATTCTCAATTTGAGCAATTTAATTCAATATTTCCAGAAAATGCTTTCAATGAATACAAAAAATGATCCCAGTGTTTGATAAGGACAAACTACATACAGAACTTTCAGTCATCTATTCAAGAGAAGAATTCAGGAATATTGATGGCGCTGTAAAATTGTTTCAATATCTTAAAACTAATAATCCTTCTTCCACTTTTTCTGAAGTGTTAAACCTTTTGAAAGTAACTCTCTAACAACAAGTGAATCTGAGCGCTGTTTCTCCACACTGAAAAGAATTAAAACATTCCTTAGGACAATTACTGGAGAAGATAGATTAACTACGCTCGCTATGTTGTCCATAGAAAACATCCCAAAGTTTAACGAGAGAGTGGTTAATAAGTTTGCTACAAAGAAAGGTCGCCGTATGCAGTTCATCTTGAAATAATTAAGGTAAGCTAAAATGTCAATAATCAGTGCAGCCGCCCTAGGTACAGACAACATGAGCCGCCACTGAGGATTGCTACTGCAGACTTTAAAGTTAACACTTGCTACTGGTAACGTAAATATTGACAACTACAACTCTGTGTCGGCCTTGTTGACATGACAATTGACAAATGAATTGTAAATTTAGGTTACACGAGCAAATCGTGTCAAAATGATTAAGTTACACATCAAATATTACAAAAATATTTTAAACTTATCTTATTTAAATATAAATTATCAAAGTTCGTTATGTGAAAATCAGAAATTACTAACATGTTTCCTTATAAAATGTAGTTTACGGAATTTCTGCAAAATCTAACCTGCTGTACACTTGTAAGGTGAACCTAAACGCCAAGTTTGGCATTTGATAGGTTTGCCATGTTTGAGTTATGCTGTTCACACACACATACACACACACCCACACACACAAACACACACACACACACACACACACACACACACACACACACACACACACACACACACACACGACATAACGTATTCCTGTTGAGAAAATTATGGTTTATGGTTCATTTAATATCTAAAATCTCTACAAAAACTCTATTTAACATAAATTGGGTCTTTTAACGGGATTTGAATTTTTTGGAATAACCTGTTGTTTATTTATTTTATTATTATTTTGTAATTTACGTCGTCCAACGTTAAGTCATATTGGAATATGAATGAGCTGGATGAAATGTTCAAATGAGTCCATGGAGCTTAGAGTTACCCGACATTCGTCTTACGGGATAAGGGAAAACCCTGGAAAAAGTGTTATCCAGGTAACTCTACCGTTAACTACCGTTGATATGGTCTCCTTCTTCTTACTGTCTAGCTTATCTACTTACGTCTTTAAATGTGGAAGTATTCTGTTTTTCTCTGTAGCTCAACGGAGCCAATTCTGTTAATATACCTATAAGCCATAGCAACTACCTAGGTTTTGTTTACAAGTTTACAAGTTGCAACAAAAAATTGCAAAAAAACTGTCAAAGTACGAAACAGCCATGATGAAACTCTGGAAAACACGTGGATATATAATTTGTTTAGAAGGAATCTGTTCTCACGCACAATTACTGTTTCGTTCAGCATTATGGTGACATTTATTACGGGTATTGTCTATCTTTATATCATAAGGAGCAATAAAATTTAAGCCATAATTGACAAACATAATTACAACTTGTCAAAAACCTCTGTAAATAAATACAAACTCTTCTCTGTAATAATCGGTATTACAGGTGCTGCCGTCTATGAACAGCGAGACGAGATTGTTATAAACAATGCATCCTGGCGGACAATCAATATAACTAAGAGTTCGTCTCTTATCTAAAAGCATATACTTATAACACTAAGTTGACATATTCCAACTACTTTATCAAGTCAGTCTTCTAAACAGACTCACCCATTTACGGAAGTAGCGTCATTACATATTTTGTTATATACAGAATGTTACTGAACTTTACCGAAATACTTTCAGAGCAAGAGGAGATATATTAAACAAGTAATTTGTAATACTCTCAGCATTAGCGTCATTAACAAAACTGTATTTTGTAATACCTTAACAGTTAGTGTGTTCCATTAACTTTATAAACAAGTTCTTATTATAACTGCCGTTCCTTATCTCATTAACAACTATTTCTATTGACGTAAGGATGTTCGTTTAGGTTCGTGACAAGAAGAAGCACGAGCCTTCGTTTACATCAGTGAGAACTCTCCGTAATGCTGAGTCTGCAGACAGTGTGTACAATACAGAGTAGATTTGAGCAGTAAATTTCGGATTATTTGTGTCAGAGCAGTGTAAAAGGGAAACGTTGTGTGTACATTGGAGAAACTACATGCAGCGCAAGTTTGTGCTTGACACAGACACATAAATAAATATTAAATAGGCGTAATTATATTATGAAATTGTAAAAAGGGGAAATTATTTTAAATTATAATTGGGCTGAAAGTTTTAGTAACAAATAAGGTCGGTTATGTTGAACTTGTTGTTGTTGTGGTTGTGACGATACAAGTAGGAATATAGAGACTCAAGGTCTACAGTCAAATGTTTTAAGAGTTGGTGTATTGCGATAACATTACGTGGTCAGGTCACACAAAACAAACAACAACCTTCTCTTTGACAAAGTATAAACATCTTGAAGTACAGACCAATATTAAGTAATATCCGGGAAATGGTTACAACAACAAATATTATTTCACATAATTGAGTACTTAACGTCATCTACATCTTTTATGTTTTAAGAAATTGTCGATCTCTTACGATTTACTAATTAAGTAAACGTCATTCACAATGAAGACGACTTCACAATATATTTGTGAAAAAACTTAGTTTTGTTTTAAGTTGTACTTTCTACACGCTCGTTGCTTGTTTACGGTGACGTGTTAACCAAGTGTTGAGAAGAGGACTTAAGTCGTTGTAGTACAGTCAGTTGTTATTCTTGCAGAGACACGGAATCTATATAACGTTCACAAAGGTATTAAACAGTCACACTTAGTAACAACTGATAACTATTTGTGACATTCTGTTTGTGCCATCATACACTGACACACGTCACATTTAAATATTTCCACACATTTGTCTCCATTTATATAAATTAGTGGACACATATTTATTACATAATTAATGGAGATGTGTTTAAACAAGCGTAATTTATGTCAAGTTATCTTATTATGTCATTTAGTGCTTCCGAGATATTCGTTACTTATTAAATCCTACATTCTGGTATATCTATAAAATGCCAAGCTTATTCTTGCATTTCTCTTGATCTCATGTTAATCTTATTAAATAATAAAAACAGCAGACAGCGATCTCTTGTTAAACAATTGACTATCACTCCAGTGTCTTATATTTATTTTGTATAAACAACGAAATATGTAATGACGCTATTTCTGTAAACGGGTAAGTCTGTTTAGAAGACTGACTTGAGAAAGTAGTTGGAATATGTCAACTTAGTGTTATAAGAATATACTTTTAGATAACAGACGATCTCTTAGTTATATTGACTGTCCGCCGGGATACATTGTTTATAACGACTTCGTCTTGTTTATAGATGGCACCACCTGTAACATCGTTTAGTGTAGAACAAAGATTGTATTTATTTATAAAGCATTTAACACAACGCAATTATATATTTTATTTAACGTTTAGATTCAATTTATGTTTATGATGTAAAACAGGCAACAGCTGTAATATATATTAAGACAATATTGAACGAATAAATTATTGTAAGTCAGAAGATAAGTCTTCTAAATGTTATACATATTCACAATTTTCGGAAAGTTGTTACATGGTTCTAATAGTAATTATGTCTTATTAAAACAAGTGGTAAGGTATTTTGTTGGAACTTGTATACAAATATAATGAACAAAACATTTAGAAGTAGTTTCGTTATTTCACACATCTGTGTGACTTATACCGCTTTATCACAGAGTGAGAGCATTTCTAGAATATCTCTCCTGTTTGGGAGGAGGTCGTCAATTACTCGCAATAATTTATTATGTTCCAAGGTTTCTATTGCTGCTCATATATTGTGTTTTCACAGTTTCCAAATTTCAGTCATATTACTTTCTCCACTCATATTTAAACAATTAATTGGTATCACACATGTTTAGTCATCTATTTAACTGATGTGAAGTGAGATATGTACTTGCTAAATTAACTAAAGTTCTTCTCGATGTTTATAGTTGCTATAGTAACAAGAAATTACTTCTAAATTCATTTGTGTACAGGGATGTAGTAGACATAAGTCAAGGATTAATCTTTTAATAGGTGGTCGTCATGTTACTGCTTTGACATTACATTCTCTTTGTACAACAAAAAATAAATAACAAACAACATAAGTATTGTCCAATTCAAACTTAAACAGGGAAAATCACGGAAAATGTTCGCTCTTCAAACAATACAATAATGGCTTAAATTGTGTGTTAATAAGATATTAATTTTTACTAAGTTCTTGTACATATTTTACACTTTATCTTCGTGTCTCTGTTTGGATGCTGCAGTACCAATCTGCAACTTTGAGTTTAGCTGTTGATGGATTCACAAACGTGTCATTTAAAACTTGGTATATAGCTTCTGGGTGGAATGCAATACCATTTGTACCTGCTATGTACATTATAGAATAAAGAAAAAGTGTAAGCATTTAACATTCAAACCAATAATTAGTAATTGCCATCTCAAAATAAGTTAGAGCTGTACCAACAATAGACCTATGCAATAACTATACAAAACGTACAGAGATATATTTCCTTTAGAAGACTTCCTCTCTCAGATATAACTTTTCCTTTGTCCAATATTGACTTAACAGATATTATAAATATTGTAGAGTTTAATGCTGTACACATAAATTGCCATATATAATTCTTAGCTAAAGAACATAATTAAAATTTGTTAAAAAACGTTATAAATAACTACAAACTACTTCTAAGCTACATAATATTACAGGTGGGGACATCTATGGACAGCAAGGCGAAGTTGTTAAAGAGAATGTATCCTGGCGGCCAATCAGTATAATTAGTTACATTGTTCAATTGTCTCTACTGTAATGATATGTTTTTAATGGTAAGCTGTTATATGGTATTTACACTACTTTCTGAACACACTCTTCTACAAAGACTAAACCGTTTACAGAAGTAAAGTAGCTTCATTACACATTTGTATATACAACAGAAATATTAGAGACTGAAGTGATAGTCAAATGTTTAACAAGTAAACCGCTGTTTGCTGTTTTTTATATTATATAAGGTTTCTATGAGATCAACAGACACAGAAGCTGAGCTTAGTATTTTCAAAACGTAAACGAATTGGGGCATTTAAACTAGGAATAAAAAAAATCTTGACATAGAGGAATAACTTGACGTAAGTTATGTGTTTTAACCAATCACCGTTAAATACGAAGTAACTCTTTGTGTCCGAAGTCGATCGGTTCCGACAGGAAGTCCGTGTCTGCGCTGTGTGACGTTACGCGGCTTTTACTGGCAAAACCAGCGTCACGTAAACTGTAGCGTTTTTCTTTCTTCATCTTCTTTTTAATTTTTTGTGTCAAGAGAGGCGCGTCGAAATGGGAGACTATGCATCGGGCTGGCTTGTGGTAGAGTCTGTCTAGTGAACAAGAGTACAGTTGCGGCTCAAAGGGAACTCATCCTCCCTCCCACTAATGACCGTCATAAATCTATCTCCACACTCCAGAAATGGAACACTGTCGTTGAGGACCAATAGCAACTCTGATTTTCTCGAAGTGACAGCCGCATGTTTACTCCACGTGGAGTCTCAGTTGCCAAACTTCCAACTTACAGTAGATCTGTTTCATTACGTGCAGAAATTCGTTGTGTGTCACGATGTGGAGACCATGCGAGGGAAATACAGTACTAAATGGAAATGAAGTAATAGATAACTTTCAGTCAAGTGAAAATAATCAAAGTGAAGACAATAGTGTGAATAACTGGGCCGAGTTATGTCACTGGAGAAGCCTCAAAGAACAAAGTTATAGCGGGAACTCTTTGTCAGCAAATTCAAGCGCTCGTTTTGAACACATATAAATATTTGCTGACAAATAATCTTGGTAAAGGATCGTGCAATGAACCTGATAATAAATTCTGGGTATTCACAGAAATACAGTAATAAATATTGTGACGAAAGGAATAACAAAGACGCCGACCAAGTTTGAAAACAAAAGGAAAGGTTACTCTAAGGTAGATAATTTCACATGCGACTTAATTTGTAGATACATTTGTAGATTCTATGCAAAAGGGAGAGCGCCTACCTTAGACGAATTGGTTGTACATTTGCAAGAAAGTTGTGATTTTCCTTATGGGCGCTGCACTTTGCGCGGTCTGCTAAAGGAGCTGGGTTTCAAATACCGGATCTTGAATAAGATAAGAGATATTATGGAATCCAGTAGAATTGTAGCTTTGCGCTATATATATTTTTTTCAAAACTAAGGAAGTTTTGCAGTAATGGACATAAGATAATTTATTTAGACGAAACATCGTACGATACCCATGACGTATCGCGAAAGGTGGCAGCTTGCAGAAAGGTCTGTGAGAAGGAGGGTCTGCGTTGTAAAACGAATTTAATTGTTCGTCAAAGGCAGCGGCCGACGTGCACATGAGTTAAGTAAACAGACTCTAACACAAGGCGCACTGGCAGTAGAAGCGCTTGTGCTCGCAGAACCAATGAGGACAGAAGACCATCCTCCTTTTTTTTATTTCTTTTGTTTAGTGTTCATTTATTGTTATTGGTGCGTTTAGAGTACTTAGTTTTATTAGCGGCTTTATCTCAGCCTGTCGGGGTTCCGCTAAGAGTACCCCGTTAGTCTAGGTGCCGTTGCGGTGCGAGCTGCTCATGGCAGGACAGGCGACCGACTGTAGACGGAAAGTAGGTCGCTTTGGTGGCTACTAGAGCCGGGGGTTTGTTTGTTAAGTCGGAAGGTGCTTTAATTGTCAGGTATATGGGGTGGTTTCCACGCTCTCGTAAAATAACTGGCGTCTAGTCCTCTGTAGGGTTTTTCTTAAGTCCGTCAAGCCGTAAGAATAGTTGAGTCCGGTTGGAGATGATTTCGCGGAGCAGTGAGTGAAGGCTGTGTTTCATGTTGGTGATCTGGGGATTGAGTTGGTCCAGTCTGTCGCCTAAGTTGGGGAGGTCCTGTGGGCGCCTTTCGTTGAGCTGTGCCTCAATGCGGTGCAGCTTCCGCTGATATGAAGCTAGAATGTCTTTGTGCTCGCTGGCTTGTAGTTCTATTTGTTGCAGCTGTACGTGTATGGTTTCTGGTGTCTGTTGAAGCTGTGTGACTGAGAGGGAGAGTTGGTCCAGTGTATTGGTTCCGTCCGACAGTAGTCCGTGGATGGTAGTCAGTCTGTCCTGTAAGTAAATGTCGGGCTGCAGCGGTGACGGTTTCCTCCAGGTCGCCAAGACGTTGGTTTAAGTTAAGGACCTCCCAGTGGTTTAAGTTGGTTTAAGTCAACTGGAAGCTGGTAGTTGGCGGCGTACTGGCGTGAAATGTAGTGGTCAGGGACTCCTCGATATTGTGGAGTCTGCTGGTGACACCCTGCAGGTCCTCCGGGAGGCAACCATGGCCATCTTCCTGGTACAGAATGCACGGGTGTCCCGAGGTCAAAGTGTAATGACGTCAACACGCGGTGTCAGCAGCGACATCGAACGAAGCGTTTTGCTCGAAGCTGTAGAGATGACGTATTCTGTCATTCCTGAGTGGGTCTTCGTCGTTGTAAATGAGAAAGACATTAATTCGATCTAATGAAGATCAAGTGGCAGATATAGACATCCGCCTCATTCGATCCTTACGGCAATTCTCCGACCAAACGTTGTTTTCACAGCTTGACGCTTACCTTCTTCCAGGTCGCTTGTCGTGATAGTTTGTGTAGGAGTCGCTTACCAAATTGTTGAGTCGGCGATCTGCCATTGCGAAGTTCTGGACTGTAGCGGAATTAGCTGAGAGGAATGAACATTAACTGACGTGTAAATACACGCGGCACAGAGTTAGAATCATTACGTAACAGACTACATAGCAACAGATGATGTTGGAAGTGTGCCATCACAACAACAAGTGTTGAACTTACACTTATATATTTTGTAGGACTTAATTAAGTTTCTAACCGAGTTAAATTCCTTTAGTCGACGTTAAAAATTATGGTTAATGACGGCGTACAGTTTTGTTAGCGTTTTCCGATCTTCTTCCATTAAAGATATGCTGAACTCTCGGCACATTGAGATATTTACTGCCAAACACGTGATCGTTTAGATCTAGATCTCACGTGACAGTTTCGTGTTTGGTATTACTGTTATTATTGCTAATGCACGTAAAGATATTTCTCCAATCTGTTAAGTCGGTTAGAATAATTCCGCGATCATCATCACACTTTGCTATGGTAAAGCACAATTCGTGAGGACGAAAGCGCGACAATCCGACAATGAGAAACTTCTGTGAACGGTCCAAAATACCTCTTCCTGTCACGACAGCTGACTATAGTGATCCAGAGAAAGTAAAATACGAACAAACACAATACATGAAATTAGTATAAATAAAGAAACAAGAGTAAATGAATTATTGTAACTTACTCTCCCACACATGGGAGATCTTTGGAAATGCTTACACACGTCTGCTGTATACCTCACATACATTTCTGAAGTAAGGCTAGAACTTGATCAAAATTTGTTCTCAATAACTTACTACAAGTTCCAACATCAAAAACCTTCTCAACTAAATTGGGAAATAACCATGTGAAAACTGTAGAAACCACATAGATATATCGTTCCTTTAGAACACATGTCTTCCGACGTACAATTACTTATTCGTTCAATATTATGGTAACATACATTACGTGTACTGTGTATCTCAATATCACAAAGAGCAATAAAGTCTAAGCCATCGCTAATAAACATAATTACAATTTGTCATAAAGCTTTCTAAATAAATACAAAGATTGTTTCTTCGCTAACCGATGTTACAGGTGGTGCCATCTATAAACGGCAAGACGAGGTCGTTTTAAACAATGTATCCTAGCGGACAATCAATATGACTAAGAGATTGTCTCTTATCTAAAAGTATATACTTATGATACTAACTTGCCATATTCCAACTTCTTTCTCAAGTCAGTCTTCTAAACAGACTTAACCTTTTATAGAAGTGGCGTGGGACGTCTTGATTGCACAAGGTTTCCAAGAAGTCAAATTTTGTAAATTTAATTGTATTATCTGGATCACATTTTATTTTAACTTCCCTTCCTAGCCAATTGCACCTTACCTCCAGCCTATCGATAAATTCTTACTTGTAATAAAACGTTTGCAATAATTACGTAACACTCTTTACTCCTGCACGACTATTCTTGCCGAACATCTCTACCAAGATTATTGATTTTCGGTAACTATCCTGACCCCTGTCTTAATTTTGTGATTGGCCGATTTAATGCCACGTCACAACATTACGTCATCCATTATTACTACGGCCAATCACAAAATTACATATATTTTACTTATTTAAATTACTAAATAGATTTACATAATCATTTTTATAAATTTATACACTTTTCATATCTTATCTAAATATAACTCGAAACTACTGTTACACATTAAAGAGGAATTGCACACAAATGTGTAACAGTGTATCATAATACTTTATGTATTCTCGCACACTTATCACATCTCAGATCATAAGGTTGTCTTCCCCTGGTCTCTGCGCTTGAAGGAGGTCAGTGTGCAGGCAGCACGATCAGAGGAGGTTGCGAACTGTGTGAAGGGTAGAGATTTTAGACCCATTTCTGGTACTGAGGTTTTTGCAAAGTTGTAGAGAAATACTCATAGGCTAATAGCCCATGACGTACTTCGGGAGTTTGTATCTACTTCTCCTGCGAGGAGCTCTGTGGTCATACCGATATATATTCCCCCGGGGTGTCTCAGGCCCTCTTCTACTTCTGACAGAAGAGTGACAATGGCATTATTAGTGGAGGAATGAGGTCTAAATCCCATTTGGATCTCTGGAAGTTTTGGGTTAATCGAATACATTAATTTGTTATTTATTATCTTCGTCAAAAGTTTAAACATTGTATTTTCTGGAGCTACTATTCTGTACATATTTGTGTACTTCGGATCTCCTTTTCCTTTATGTAACACTTGTATTATTGTATGGATAGAGTCAACATGAAAAATTCAATGCCATGGCTGGGATTTGAGCCACGGATCTCCTGGTTTCCGTCCAGGCGCTCTATTCCATTGAGCTACCATGGCCAACTTGCCGTACTCATATTAAATTCTCCATTTGACTAGTATAGTGTAAAGAAATGATTAATTTCCATCAATTAACTAAAATAATAAGAGTTAAATGATGAAGGCGGGCACTCAAATACTTACAATAGTAAGTCGGCACAAACGTGTATCTCGAATGCGAGAGCCCCTAGTTTTTTACCGGGGAAATATATTAGTCCTTTTAGGAGAGTGGGTTGAGCAAGTAATGTGAGTATAATATTTTGCACTGATTTGTAATTACGTTCTTTAAATATGGACTAGATGTAATTGTTGTGTAACTCTATGTGAATAAAAAGTAGTTGTAATACTTGTCAGGAGAATAATGAATGATTATATAAGTTCACATGAGAAAAAAGGTTTTCACGTCAACAAAATTGCCCAAAAAGGACCACAGTTAAACAATCTCAAGTTGTACGTATAGCAAGACTTTACACTTTATCTTCGTGTCTCTGTTTGGATGCTGCAGTACCAATCTGGACCTTTGAGTTTAGCTGTTGATGGACTCACAAACGTGACATTACCTTCTTAACTAAATGGATTTTATGACGTCAAAGTGACTGAAAGAGAGAAGGTAAAACTCACCTTTTCTATTTTTACAATTTACTATAGTGTCATCCCTATCTATTCAATTCAATCCATCCCAAAGTTTCTACCCACATTCGTCCTGGACGCGTAGAAACAAGGACCCGGGCTTCGACCAGGGAGTTACCGAGCTGTTCCAAAAGGGCGCCCGGCGCCTCCGAGGCTCATTCCTAGGGCAAGACCTAGAGACTAACAACCCCCCTCCCCATCTGGTCCTGTGGGCACAAGACGGGAGGGAAGTGGATACGACACTTACGCTCTCCAACTCTAAAATGGGAAGACTACCGATATGACCTCGATGGGGCCGCCTGGTGATCTAGCACACCTTCTACTAGCTATGCTGGTTAGTACACGGGAATATACGGCTTCCCTCAACCCCATCCGGAGACGTCCCCGATCACCCACGGGTATCAGGAACTACTGCCCCATCGAGTCCAACCCAATCCGGACAACTCCCTATCAAGGAGGGCCTCGAACCTTCGGCCCGAGGTTTCTCTAGTAATGTCAGAGGTACCACGAGTGCTAGGGTTCCGCAGCTCCCGCACCACGGCAGCTGAAGGGGACGGATCACCTCCCCTACGGGGCATCCCTCTAGATTACAAATATATAGTTAAAAAGTTCATTGGAGCAATATTTTATACCTAATTTGCTAATTATATTAGTGGATGTTAAGTTTTTGCCACGCCCCTTTTTGTAAGTTATCAGAAAATCGATCATAATTTCCGTAATACTGAACAGATATTTCTGAACTAAGCCTTGTTTTGTAAGGGATATTTCAAGCTTTCTGTTGGTACCACTGTAACTTCAATGATGCTAGTTTTTCTTTTGTCTTTGGCTGTGTATGTGAACAGTTATTTCCTTTGTATAAAATTTTGTACTAGTTATTGGAGAATATATGATATGGGTAGTCAAAAACTTTTCGAAAGAGAAAGTTAAATGGTTTTACTTAAAACAAAACAGTAACTGTAGAAAATATAAATAGAATAGACTATGAAACCACATGTAATATTGAGGTTAGTAGACCCAGTTCACACAATACATGTGCTAGTCATGATAGTAGTCATATACAGAAATTGATGAGCTGCGAGTCCTGAAAGTAGATAAAACAGTTGAAGAACTGGCTAAGAAGACAAGACAAATGAAAAGAACAAGTGAGAATACAGAGGGTCAAGACTATGAAGCAGGAATGTTCTGACTCATGTGAGAAGTCAGTAATCAATATATCAACTTTAAAACTGTTTTTCTCAGTTACTCATTTTTTCGGGTTCCAGTACACTTGTGTAAAAAAATTAATCAACCAAAACATGTAATTTTTTGTATATTAAGCAGACTCATAAGAATAAAAAGGGACTTTCTCTGAGATTCACAATACTTGTTTAAAAAAATTCAATTACCTTAATCTCAGTGCTTGTTTTACATTAAGTGAGAAACAAATATAACAAATTATCAGTACAAAATTTTCCAATAATAATAATATATATAATTAAAGATAAAGGTTTTAAGAACACGCATGAAAATTTTCATGTACATATCAATAATGATGTCTTAGTAATGTACACCCAAATAACATGTAAACAGCATTGTTGAGATAAGCAGTACCTTGTCACCTTAAAACTCATATTACCAATTAAAGCTTGGTATATAATTTCTGGGTGGAATGCAATACCTTTTGTACCTGCTATGTAAATGATAGAATAAACAAAAAGTGTAAGTATTTAAAATTCAAACCAATAATAAGTAATAGTCATCTGAGAAATAGCTGAGTGCTTTATTGTGATGTAGACTTTTTAAGTGAAGTAAGATTATCTGTATTAATACATAACAACAATACATACCCCATAAGGACGAGAAGGTGTACAGGGAGCTGGTGACGTCATAACAGATATGTTTGGTTCAATTGAATGTACCTAGGAGCGACATTTTGGTTGGCAAGTTATACATAAGGTCTATATAGCTACTTCGGCCAGCAGCACAGAGATGGCACCACCTGTAATATATTATCTCGGGGAAGAATATTATTGATTATTTACAAATTTTCATAGGAAGTTGTAATTTTACTTATTAGATACACTTTAATTTTGATTTACCCTCAGTAACTTGGAAATAAGCAATACTCAGAGAATATACGAGAGAATATCGAAAAAACAAACAATTATGTGTCAGAAAGAAATAGTGCTAAATTAAGTATATCTCAATGTTTTTTACTGAAAGTTTTCATTAGAATATTCAATTAGATAACTTTACTAGTTTTGTTGGAACTTGAATCTTATGTTAATTATTACTCATTTTGAACTGTGCATGTTTCTTGCACCTACAATCTGAAATCAACCACCCCCAGGGGCCTACTACGGTAGGTACGGGCATTGGCGATCCCGGGGTCCCGAGCCAATCATCCCCATCGTCACCCTCTCACCCCATTTTGGTTGTGCCACGTTGGTCACCCTTAGTTTTAAGCCTCTTCCTCTTCTAGGTTTATTGTCCTATTTTAGCTTTAGCAGCTTAGGTTTATAAACTCCTGCCTCACCACCAGGGATCTTTCTTCTGTCTCCGTGGTTCCTGTCCCACGGTTCCAGCGCGGCTTCCGACTTGCGTGCTCTCCGGAGGTCTCAGGCGTGAAGGTTGTAGTGGACTCCCTACTGACCCTGTGGGTGACCTTAGGTGCGGAGCCCGTAGTCTCCATGAGGCCCGGCTGGTTTTAATGGTCCGAAGGCCGTGAGTCATTGGGCCAGTATTACCAGCCGGACGTGTTACCGCTGACGGGAGCCCCGGTGTTATCAACCACAAGCCCCCTGAATCCGTGCATGTGTCTGTTGACTGCTGCACGGCCTAAAGTGGGGGCCACAGGCGGTTATTCCTGTGGTAGGGGCCTAAAGCCGGGGTGTCACGTGGTGAACGGTTCTCACTTTTGGGCAACAGTAGTTGGACGGTAGCTCTTCTGAAGTACAATCGAGATCGGTCGTGGGAGGGGTCTCCCATGACGGCGCAGACCGTGAAGGTTTGGTGTCTTTTTCTTTCACCCCCGAATGGCAGGCTGACGCCGACGGTTCCGGAAGGGGGTCCTCTAACCGTGGCTCCTCCGCGCAAACCTTCTCCATTTGATTCCTTTTTGGTCGTGACCCTGAGCTGTGAAAACAAGACAATGCGAGACATTAGTCCTTTTTATATCCAACGCGAGCTTGATCGGATATGTGGCGTTCTAAAATCTGCAACTCGATTAAGAGACGGTACCCTTTTGGTAGAAACAAAGAACCAGGATCAGTCCAGTAAGCTCCTGAAGGCTTGCTTGTTGGGTTCCTACCCCATTCGGGTAGCCCCACATAAGACTTTGAATACCTGTAAAGGGGTCGTGACAACCTCCAGTTTGGACGGCCTCTCTAACGAGGAAATAGTATCTAATTTGACTGACCAGAATGTGTGCGAGGCGTACCGTCTCCTTGGTAAACGTGATGGACAGTCTGTTCCGTTGCGGACAGACTTCCTCACTTTCAAAGGTACCACATTGCCGGACGCTATCTATTGTGGGTACGAACGTGCTGCAGTGCGACCGTATGTCCCAAACCCCATGCGCTGTTTTCGGTGTCAGCGGTTTGGGCATACTCAGGCCCGCTGTACTTTTGATGCTGTATGCGACCGTTGCAGTTTACCTCCCCATGGCGACGCTATATGTACTCGCGACCCGGTCTGCGTCAATTGCGGTGGTACGCATCCCTCCAGCTCCCGGTAATGCCCGCAGTTTCTTGATGAGAAGGCCATTCAGGAACTGCGCGTCAAAGAACGTCTGTCCTTTCTAGAGGCAAAAAGATGCTTTGAGCAACTGAAACCCGCTGCCAGCTTGGGATACGCATCAGCAGTTCGCCGCTCTCCCGTGCATGCGACGCAGTCTGTTGCCACACGGACCGTCAATGTTTCAGATGCTTCAACCCAATGCGACTTCCTGGAGACTGCCAAACCTTTTAAGGCGTTGGCACCAGCAGCCTCGTCTAGCTCCTCTACGGCCCCAGCTGCAGTTTCACGTTCCGTGTCGGTCAGCACTACTCCCGGTACTTCTACGGGTTGCCGCTCTCGAAGTCGCATTCGAGGAACCGGCAGGACTTCTGTTCAGTCGGTTTCCAGATCCCCTTCTCGAAGGGACTCTTCCGACTCCCGCACATCTGAGGAGTCGCCCATGGAGCGACCGTTTGTCGGTCCCAAGTCCGCCAAAGTGCGGAAAAAAGAGAAACGACGTCCGACTACCTGAACTCGCATTCCTCGCGCCCTTGCAATCTTTAATTTTCTCCCTAACACCGCCGCTCCCCCTAGTTCTTTTCCATGGCTCTCTTAACGTGGAACATTCGTGGTGTGCGCTCACATAGGGCAGAGCTCCAGCCCTTGTTGCGGTCCTACAACCCCATAGCGGTTTGTTTACAAGAAACCAAACTTCGCCCTCAGGATGCTTTTGATTTGCGTCATTATATTCCGGTACGCTTCGACCTTGTGCCGCAAGTGGGCTCTCCTGCTCATGGTGGTGTCATGATTCTCACACGTGCTGATGTTTTTGGTCAACCTCTACCCCTTAACACTACTTTGCAAGCTGTTGCTCTTCGGCTCAGTCTTCCCGGTTTTTCGTTTACCTTATGCACAGTTTACCTCCCCCCTTCAGACTCCATCCTTCCTGCCGACCTCTCTCAACTCGCTTCGCAGCTCCCCACACCCTTTCTTCTTTTGGGGGATTTTAATGCCCATCATCCGTGTTGGGGCTCTCCTAGGGCGTGTGCAAGGGGAACCCTACTTGCTGACTTCTTTGACCAGTTTCCTCTCCTTGTTTTAAACACTGGTAAACCCACTTTTTTCCGATTCCACCGGTACTCCCTCCCACCTCGATCTTTCTCTCTGCTCCACACAGCTTGATCATTGTTTCCAATAGCATGTAGTATCTGACACTCATTCCAGTGATCACTGCGCATGTGTGCTAACGTTACTCTCCCACAACGTTCCCCGCGCGCGTGCATCCTCATAACAACTCTCCAAGGCCAACTGGGCGCTCTTTTCCGAAGCTGCCACATTCAAGGATTCACAGTTTACTTCTATTGACCTTCTGGTCGACCATTTCACTTCAGTTGTTGTCTCCGCTGCCGAGCAATCTATTCCGAAATCCTCCACGGAGCCTCTGCGTTTGCCTGTCCCGTGGTGGTCTCTTGAGTGCCGCGATGCGCTTCGCGCACGCCGGAAAGCTCTTAGGGTATTTAAACATCACCCCACCGTCGAGAACTTTGGTAGCTTATAAACAGCTGCGCGCACAAGCCCGACGTGTTTTTAGGGCTAGCAAAAGAGCGTCCTGGACTTCCTTTGCTGCCTTTTTCTCGCACACCACCCCTTCTTCTGTGGTTTGGGAGAAACTCCGTCGTGTTGCTGGTAAACGGCCACCCTCATTCATTCCTGGACTCCAGGATGGATCTCTCACTGTTGTAGATACTGTTGATGTTGCTAACTGCCTGGGTAGCACTTTTGCTGCCGCCTCCAGCTCTGCCAACTACGTTTCGACGTTTCGGGTCTTCAAGTCTCAGATTGAGGCCCAGGAATTATCTTTCCGCTCGGCTAACCTGGAGTGCTACAACGCAGAATTTAGCTTCCGCGAGCTGGACTGGGCGTTATGCTCCTTTCCCTTATCCGCTCCTGGGCCTGATGGTGTTCACGTGGCTATGCTTCAACACCTCTCCTTTGCTAGTAAAGTCTTTCTGCTACGCATGTACAACCGCATCTGGCGTGACGGAGCTTTCCCTACAGCTTGGCGCGAGGCAACTATCATTCTGGTCCCAAAACCGGGTAAGGACCGCCGTTTGCCCTCCAGTTACCGCCCCATTTCCCTCGCCAGTACAGTGTGTAAGGTGATGGAGCGTATGATTAATGGGCGCTTACGATGGTGGCTTGAGTCGGAGAACCTTCTGTGCGGATTTCGCCGTTACCGTTCCAGCACTGATCACCTGATTTCCCTCTCGACTCATATCATGAATGCCTACCTGCGCCGCTGCCAAACTGTGGCCGTCTTTTTTGACCTTACGAAAGCCTATGACACCTGTTGGCGGACTGGCATACTACGCACCATACATCAGTGGGGTCTTCGTGGTCGACTTCCCATTTTCCTCCGGGAATTCATGATGGAGCGGTCCTTTCGTGTTAGGGTGGGGTGTAATCTATCCCGCGTTTTTCATCAGGAAAACGGGGTACCCCAGGGTTCGGTCCTCAGCGTTACCCTCTTTGCCATCGCCATCAATCCTATCACTGAGTGTATTCCCCCTGGAATATCCTCTTCGTTATTTGTTGATGACTTCGCAGTATATTGTAGCTCTCGGCGGACGAGTATCTTGGAGCGTCGGCTCCAGGTCTGTTTAGATCGCCTTTACACTTGGAGCCTCCACAACGGCTTCCATTTTTCCACCGAGAAGACCGTGTGCGTCAACTTTTGGCGCCGTAAGGCGTTTGATTCACCCTCACTCCACCTCGGTCCCGATACGCTTCCTTTTGCAGAGGAAGCTAAATTTTTAGGATTGGTGTTCGATAGGAAGCTCAGCTGGGATTCTCATATCGCTTCCCTGAAAGGTCGCTGTGCCCGGTCCCTCAATATCTTACGTGTCTTATCAGGTACATCCTGGGGAGCTGATCGGACCGTGCTCTTACAGCTCTATCGGTCCCTGGTACGATCAAAGCTTGACTATGGGAGTGTGGTATATTCGTCGGCACGGCCTTCCATTTTGAGCCGTTTGGATCCTGTGCACAATCGGGGGATACGTCTAGCTACTGGTGCTTTTCCAACCAGCCCCATCCCCAGTCTGTACGCTGAAGCAGCTGAACCTCCCCTGTGCTATAGGCGAGATATTCTTTTAGGCACCTATGCATGCCGTCTATCCTCTCTACCCACGCACCCAACGTACAAGCCTTTCTTTGACTCGTCTCTTGATCGCCAGTACGCTGTCAGCCCCCTTGCATTACTTCCGCCCGGTGTTCGGTTTCGCCTGCTTCTTCGTGCCCTGGACGTCACACTACCGCCAGTATTGCCTCGCAGGGAATCTGTTTTTCCTCCTTGGTCGCGGTATGACACCCTATTCCACCTTGGGTTGACGTCGATACCCAGGTCTGCGTTTCCGACCACTGGCATCCAATCCGCATTTTTAGAACTTCAGCAGCATTTTAAGAACTACAGTTTTATTTTTACGGACGGCTCTAAAACCGACCGAGGTGTTGGCTGTGCCTTCGTAGCTGCTGCGGAGGGTTTTACGTTTCGTCTTTCCGGACAGTGCTCGATTTTTACCGCTGAACTTTTTAGTATCTATCAAGCCCTACTTTTATCAGCCAGCAGCACTCTAACCACTTTGCCATATGTAGCG
Organism: Mantis religiosa; assembly: GCA_030765055.1. Classification (NCBI taxonomy): domain Eukaryota; kingdom Metazoa; phylum Arthropoda; class Insecta; order Mantodea; family Mantidae; genus Mantis; species Mantis religiosa. Next base: position 7,447,882 of record CM060954.1, on the reverse strand, counting down.
ATTCTCTGAGTGCTCTACAGAGCTAATTCAGGGTTCCACGTGTCGTTCGTTTGGGTTCCCGGACACGTAGGCATTCCGGGCAACGAGGCTGCTGATGCCGCCGCGAAGACTGCTATTTTATCCCCCACGTTTTTTAGCAATTCTGTTCCTTTCGAGGATCTTAGTTCTTCCCTTCGCCGAGCCATCAACACTCGCTGGCATGATGACTGGTCCGCGCTCGTTAGCAACGAACTCCGGGAGGTTAAACCTCTTCCGCTTCCCTGGGCCACATCTTCACGTTCTTCTCGCAGGGAAGAGGTTATTATAGCTAGACTTCGCATCGGGCACTGCCGTTTTAGCCATCAACACTTGTTACGCCAGGATTCAGCACCTCATTGTTCTCACTGCGGTGAGCCTTTGACGGTGCAGCACTTTTTAGTGGAGTGCCGATTTTACTCAACGTTGCGCTCCTCCTTGTGTTTGGCATCCAACCTCAGCGCAATGTTGAGGGATGATATTGCTGCTGTGGAGGTCCTCTTCGACTTTTTACAGCGCAGCGGAATGCTTCGTTCCATATGATTTCAACATCCCTCGCCGTGCCTCAATTTAGATTCATCTCGGCACTCCTATTTTAGCTATTTTAACAGTTTGAGCATCTTTTATGTTTTTTTTTTGTTGTGTTTATAGACCTCTTAGTGGATTTTATTGTTTTAGGGTTTACATTTCAGGTGGGCTTTACCTAGTCTGAGCTTGGGCGCTAATGACCTCAGCTGTTGTGCGCCCTTAAGCCCCACTACTACTACTACAACTACTCCAGAGCTAGTAGAAGGTGTGCTAGAATACCAGGATACGGCTGCCCGGAGGGGGTAGAGGGTTGCCGCATAAGTCCCGCGTGCTAGCCTACAGAGCTAGTAGAAGGTGTGCTAGATCACGAGACTACGACCGCCCGGAGGGGGTAGAGGGTTGCTGCATAAGTCCTGGGTAATAGCCTGCAGAGCTAGTAGAAGGTGTGCTAGAATACCAGGCTACGGACGCCCGGAGGAGGTAGAGGGTTGCCGCATAAGTCCCGGGTACTAGCCTGCAGAGCTAGTAGAAGGTGTGCTAGAATACCAGGCTACGGCCGCCCGGAGGGGGTAGAGGGTTGCCGCATAAGTCCCGGGTAATAGCCTGCAGAGCTAGTAGAAGGTGTGCTAGAATATCAGGCTACGGCTGCCCGGAGGGGGTAGAGGGTTGCCGCATAAGTCCCGGGTACTAACCTGCAGAGCTAGTAGAAGGTGTGCTAGAATACCAGGATACGGCTGCCCGGAGGGGGTAGAGGGTTGCCGCATAAGTCCCGCGTGCTAGCCTACAGAGCTAGTAGAAGGTGTGCTAGATCACCAGACTACGACCGCCCGGAGGGGGTAGAGGGTTGCCGCATAAGTCCTGGGTAATAGCCTGCAGAGCTAGTAGAAGGTGTGCTAGAATACCAGGCTACGGACGCCCGGAGGAGGTAGAGGGTTGCCGCATAAGTCCCGGGTACTAGCCTGCAGAGCTAGTAGAAGGTGTGCTAGAATACCAGGCTATGGCCGCCCGGAGGGGGTAGAGGGTTGCCGCATAAGTCCCGGGTAATAGCCTGCAGAGCTAGTAGAAGGTGTGCTAGAATATCAGGCTACGGCTGCCCGGAGGGGGTAGAGGGTTGCCGCATAAGTCCCGGGTACTAACCTGCAGAGCTAGTAGAAGATGTGCTAGAATACCAGGCTACGGCCGCCCGGAGGGGGTAGAAGGTTGCCTCATAAGATCACGGGTACTACCCTGAAGAGCTAGTAGAAGTTGTGCTAGAATACCAGGATACGGGTGCCCGGAGGGGGTAGAGGGTTGCCGCATAAGTCCCGCGTGCTGGCCTACAGAGCTAGTAGAAGGTGTGCTAGATCACCAGGCTACGGCTGCCCGGAGGGGGTACAGGGTTGCCGCATAAGTCCGTTTGTGTTATCATTATAGTGCGAGAAAGCTCTGGTCGTTTCCTTGCAATGTGCTTCCTTAGTGTGGTCAATATTGACGTGTAGTATGCTGTTGTAACAGTAATGTGAGGGGGAACTGCATGTGACGTGAGGCCGTGCATTGTCATGATGTAGTGACCACCCAGTCCGAGAAAGCTCTGGTCGTTTCTTTGCAATGTGCTTCCTCAGTGTAGCCAATACTGACGTGTAGTATGCTGCTGTAACAGTAGTGTAAGGGGGAACTGCATGTGACGTGAGGCCGTGCATTGTCATGATGTAGTGACCACCCAGTCCGAGAAAGCTCTGGTCGTTTCTTTGCAATGTGCTTCCTCAGTGTAGTCAATACTGACGTGTAGTATGCTGCTGTAACAGTAGTGTGAGGGGGAACTGCATGTGACGTGAGGCCGTACATTGTCATGATGAAGTGACCACCCAGTCCGACAAAGCTCTGGTCGTTTCTTTGCAATGTGCTTCCTCAGTGTAGTCAATACTGTCGTGTAGTATGCTGCTGTAACAGTAGTGTAAGGGGGAACTGCATGTGACGTGAGGCCGTGCATTGTCATCATGAAGTGACCACCCAGTCCGACAAAGCTCTGGCCGTTTCTTTACAATGTCCTTCATCAGTGTAGCCAATATTGACGTGTAGTATGCTGCCTGTAACAGTAGTGTGAGGGGGAACTGCATGTGACGTGAGGCTGTACATTGTCATGATGGAGTCGCCACCCAGTCCGAGGAAGCTCTGGTCGTTTCTTTGTAAAGTGCTTCCTCAGTGTAGCCAATACTGATGTGTAGTATGCTGCTGTAACAGTAGTGTGACGGGAAACTGCATGTGATGTGAGGCCGTGCATTGTTATGATGATGTCGCCCCCCAGTCCTGGAAAGCTCTGGTCATTTCTTTGCAATGTGCTTCCTCAGTGTAGTCATTACTGACGTGTAGTATGTTGCTGTAACAGTAGTGTGACGGGGAACTGCATGTGACGTGGGGCCGTGCATTGTCATGATGAAGTTGTCACCCAGTCCGAGAAAGCTTTGGTCATATCTTTGTAATGTGCTTCCTCAGTGCAGTGAATACTGACGTGTAGTATGCTGCTGTAACAGTAGTGTAAGGGGGAACTGCATGTGACGTGAGGCCGTGCATTGTCATGATGAAGTCGCCACCCAGTCCGAGAAAGCTTTGGTCGTTTGTTTGCAATGTGCTTCCTCAGTGTAGCCAATACTGACGTGTAGTGTGCTACTGTAACAATAGTGTGAGGGGGAACTGCATGTGACGTGAGGCTGTACATTGTCATGATGAAGTCGCCACCCAGTCCGAGAAAGCTTTGGTCGTTTGTTTGCAATGTGCTTCCTCAGTGTAGCCAATACTGACGTGTAGTATGCTACTGTAACAGTAGTGTAAGGGGGAACTGCATGCGACGTGAGGCTGTACATTGTCATGATGAAGTCGCCACCCAGTCCGAGAAAGCTCTGGTCCTTTCTTTGCAATGTGCTTCCTCAGTGTAGCCAATACTGACGTGTAGTATGCTGCTGTAACAGTAGTGTGAGGGGAACTGTATGCTGGTAAATAATTCCATAACAGTAAAAAAAATGTGATATCCTTCACTTTCCCTGCAGATGAAACAACTTTTGCCTTTTATGGTGTTGGAGAACCTGGCGATTTCCACACTTTGCTGGCTTGTTTTCCTTCAGGATCATAATGACTCAGCCATGACTCGTCACCGTTGATAATCAAAGCTTAGGGGTATTCGATTTGAGAACTCTGAAGCAGTGCTTAAGAAAAGTGAGGCGATTCTCAAGGACCTGTCAAAGAATGATCTGTAGCATGTGTTCAAGGACTGACAGAAACGCTAAAAAAGTGCATTGTTCATGTAAACATTAAATTGCAGGAATAAACATCTGTGGAAGAAAAAAACATCAGTCTCAGTCTTTGCTGGTCAGACTTCGTAACTATATTTCACATACATTTTTCTGCATTTTATTTAAAATTGAAGTACGTATTTCCAATTATTCAACCGGAAATGTTAACTAAGGATTCTGAAGATCAACGCTAATTTATATTTTTGAAGAATTTTAGTAAACTAACATTTACTTTAACATTTGTTAAAGACAATGATCAGGTCTTCTTTTTCTTAAAGTAAAGCTTATTTACTTAATTATTTAAATTTAGAAGGATTCTGTTTTTCCCTGTAACCCAATCTGAGTTAATTCTGTTAATGCATACTTGTTCGTGTTTGTAAAATACTTGGCTTTGAACTGCTTAGTCAAATATATCTAGATTGTGAAAATACTATCAGAAGTTTTAAAATTATAACTGTAATTATAAAATGTAAAGCTCTCTTAAAACTATGTCGGCGTTAATTTATAGGAAGTGAACATAGAATATATAAACTCTCACGGTTACAAAGTGGACATTTCATGTAGTATATAAGAACGGTTGGCACGACAACTTAGCGGGGAGGTCCGATGCTACAGGGTCGCTCTTAGGAGCTGATAATAACACATACTGCCATCTGAATAATGCAAAATTTGGCGCGAAATGCGACTCTAGGCCACAGAGTACAAAGTGGCACTAACCCATGTAGTGGCCATGACCTCCCTTTTGATCAATTTTACAAAAATTGGCTACTGATCCATGAATGTCTATTCAAACATCTCCGGTTTGCAGTCGACATTTATATTAGGTGATTTCATAAATAAAGTCAGTTTTTTGATGTTTTGGGAATTTTATTGCCCTTCTTTGGTTTGGAAATGCTATTTGCAGGATGCCATGCTTGGTATTTCGTACATTGCGAGCATGTACGAGGGTGGACCCAAAAGAAACCGAATTGTTGTCATAAAAACCTTATTGATGAACCTTTTTACAAAATTACTTCGCTCACCTTTAAAATACTCTCCATTGTATGCGATGCACTTGTCAAGTCTCTTTTCCCACTGTTGAAAGCATGTTTGGAACTCTTCAAGTTTGACGTTGTGCAATGCCCTTTGCGAAACCGCTTTTACCGCCTCCACATCGTCATAACGCTCCTCTTTTAGCGTTTCTTTCATTTGTGGAAATAGGAAAAAGTCGCACGGGGCTAGGTCTGACGAATACGGAGCGTGGGGAACGACAGGCCAACTCTGAGATGCCAAATAGTGGGTCACTTGTAAGGCCGTGTGTACTGGAGCGTTGTCGTGATGCAGAAACCACTCAACTGATCGCCAAAGTTCCGGGCGTTTCCTCCTCATATCCTTTCGCAGACGCCTTAAAAAATCCAAGTAAAAGTACTGGTTAACAGTCTGGCCAGGGGGTACGAATTCCCGATGCACAATTCCACGACCATCAAAAAAGACAGTGATAATCGTCTTCACATTTGACCTCACTTGCCTTGCTTTTTTGGTCTGGGAGAGTTGGGAGTCCTCCACTGGCTTGACGCTTGCTTGGTTTCTGGGTCATACCCGTAACAGCAACTCTCATCCCGTGTATTGACTTTGTTCAAGAAGTTTGGATCACGTGCAGTCTCTGTTTTCAAGTCCTGACACACATTCATGCGGATTGTTTTGTGCTCCTGTGTGAGAAGGCGCGGAACAAATTTAGCAGCAACACGTCTCATGTGTAAATCGTCCCTCAAAATCCACTGGCACGAGCTGCAACTGATTTCTGTCGCTGCTTAAATTTGGTCGATCGTTTGGCGACGATTCTCGTTGATCTTTTGATGGACCTTTTCAATATTCTCCTCATTTCGCGATGTTGAAGGGCGTCCAGAACCAGCTTGGTTTTCAACACATCTCACCACATTTAAAGCGCCCAAACCACTCGAAAACCTGTGTGCGGCTCATAGGGTCCTCCTGGAAAGCTTCCTGAAGCATTTGGTGTGTCTCCATTGTAGCTTTTTTAAGCAGGAAACAAAATTTCACACAAACTCTTTGTTCTTTTAAAGTTGCCATAACGACTTCACAGAGGTAACCCGCCAACAGTCAAACACAAAACCACACTTGCATGTTCATCTCTACACTGACGCCATCTGCACAGCTGTTTCATGAAGGTCTCTACTAACACCATATAGCGTGAGAACCCTGCATTACGTCTACGAGTGGCAGCGCCCTCGGAGTCTGGTTTGTTTTGGGTCCCCCTCGTATATGTCAAAGAAATGTGCTTGAATATTGAACATAAATGTCATTTTATACACAAACAATATGAAAAATGAGGCAGTGATAATAATTATTATTAAATTATAGATCAGTCATATTTATTACACATCAGCTTCACTTGTGTACATATATTGAGGACATGTTTTGTGAACTATTCGCATCATCAGCTCTTATGCGACTAAAGCTTGATCCAGTGATGCGGGTAATTCTGGAGTTGCTGCTGCCATCTGTTGATTTAGTGATGAACTTAAATGTGGGGTTGTCTTCTGGTGGGAATTCAAAGTTCATTAGTTGGTTTTTATGTTTTTCTATGTATATTCTCTCCCATATGACGAGTTCATTATGTTTTTGTACGTACTTTAGTAATTTGGTGCTATCTTCAATTTCATGATTTTCAGACCAGAAATGAGCTGCTATTGCAGACTTATCAATATTTTTGTATCTTAAGTGTCTAAAATGTTCTTTCTTGTGCCTATGTTTCTTTTTGTCCTCCCTATGTAAATTTCTTCACAATCTTTACACTTAATCTTGTAAATGCCTGACTTTTCTTCTGGTTTTAGCTTATCAGTATTATTACTGTGAAGTAGGTTTTTAATGTTGTAACTGTTTTTGGTATCAGTGCTATGTTATATTTCTTGAATATTTTTTGGAACTTTTTTGTGGCCCAGGGGTGGTAAATAAATTTAGCAAATCTAATTTCTTGTTTTATTGGTGTGAGAGCTGTGATCTGATCTTTTTTTTGAAGTTCGATTAATTTTATTTTTTTTATCTACAAGGCTTTTTCCATATCCATTTTTAATTGCAGTTTTTAAGATTTGATGGTATTATTTTTGACATTCTTGCTGGCTGAGGGGTAGGTTTACTAATCTGTGTGTGAGACTGTTGATGGTGGCATGTTTGTGCAGAATTGGGTTGAAACTATTTGCTTTGATGTAATTATCTGTGTGTGTTGCTTTTCTATGAATACCAAATTCCAGTTTTTCATTGTGTTTTGAACTTTGAAATCCTGCCAGAAGACAATCCCACACTTAATTTATCACAAAATCAACAGATGGCAGCAGCAACTCCAGAACTACCCACACCACTGGATCAAGCTTTAGTCACATAACAGCCGAAGGTGAACAATACTTCGTGAAACATGTCCTCAATATAGGTATGCAAGTGAAGCTGATGTGTAATAAATATCTATAATTTAATAATTGTTTCACTTCACTGTGGTGTTTCAATACAGTTAAATTTAGATAAATAATTATTGTGTTATGTTAAGATACAAAATCAAACACTTTTCTGTAGTTACAAGAATAGCATATATGAATAGAGTTTGCAGTTTAACTGTCACTTGTTTTTATCAGTACATTTCAACATTTTGTTACATTTAAATTTGTAGTAAACAGTATTTATTATCAGTTCTTCATTACACATACACTTAAATAGCTTTTGAACAGACATCTGAAGCGGTTATTTCATGTTTCTAAATTTTAAAAATTGATTTCCAGTTGTTATAGTTTGTATGAAAATGAAAGTATAAAATTAGGTTGGTCATGAACTGAGGCAATGTGAGTTAAATATTATATATTATCATTATTGGTAATTGCAACACTATGATTACTCAATGTGGTGACATGGACCAATAAAAGATAGGTATTAATTTTTAGATGAGTCGTATTTATTACACATCTGCTTCACTTTCGTACCTATTTTGAGGACATGTTTCGCAAATCATCGTTTGCATCTACGGCTCTTATGCGACAGCATGGGACCATTTAGAAATTTTAAAAAAAGAGTTGCATAAGAGCCGTAGATGCAAACGATGATTTGCGAAACATGTCCTCAAAATAGGTACGAAAGTGAAGCAGATGTGTAATAAATACGACTCATCTAAAAATTAATAATTTTTCGCTTCACTATGGTGTTCCAATACAGTTAAAAACAGATAGTTAATTTGGTTGTTATAGTAACATAGAGCTCAAGATTATCTGAGCTTAGTCTATCTGTTCCACTATCAATAAATTAGTCATGAGAAACTGATTAAATGTTAATAAAAATGTACTCTTAATTGACAGGGAAAAAAAACAAGTGACTTGTATCTCAAATAGTAGAAAAACTAAAACTCTATAATGTTCCCAATTTGGAATATTGTCAGGAAGTAGCACACAATATAGAAAGGTAATGTCTTGAGTGCTCTTATACAACAGCTACGATTATTCTTGCTGAAATATGTCTCTCTGTCCCCACTCTTACCTTGAGCTGAAGATCTGTATAGATATGAGGCCGCAATAGACTTAGAACATACGACGCTCTTGAGAATTTGAAACCTGGTACAATTTCTTCAGTAACAGCAGCTCCACCGAGTATATGTCGTCGCTCCAACACACAAACCTTTGCTCCAGACTTCTGTAGATACGCTGCAGCCACAAGCCCATTATGACCTACGAATACATCAAACTAGAACAGTCCTTTTATGGGAGGTGAGAAAGATAGAAACAAAGATGCCTTACTGGAATAGTCTTTACACTGCTGATTGATGGAGGAAAATTCATTTTATTTATTTATTTGTCAATAGACTACAATGCAGTTTCTGACATTGCCAATTACAATCTAAAAGTTTACAATTATAGGATATAGAGCAAAATATAAACAGTATGAAAACATATTTACAGATCATCAACTTTGTACAAACATTTATCCATTAAAAGGTATTTTAATTTGTTTTGAAATTGCTTCATACCATTTAATGCTTTAATTGATATTGGCAGTCTATTAAATAAAATCTGTCCCATTATAAAATCATCTCTATCAGTAGATCGTTTAGAAGTACAGTCTCTAAAATAGTCATTGTTGCGTCTGGTATTATAATTGTGTACATCAGATGTCTTCAAATTTACCTTACAACAAAAAGAATTGCTTTATATATATAGTGGGTATAGTATGAACATTTTGTTTTGTTTGAAAATATCTACACAAGAATCAGTATTTTTAAGTTTAAAATTATCCTAATACACCTTTTCTGTAGAATGAATACTCTGTCCAGATGTACCCTTGGACAACTTCCCCATATTTCAATTCCATATGATAGCTATGGGAAGATAACACCATAATAAATATTTTTTAGTAGTTTGGTATCACCGATTGGCTTAAAATGCCTAATTAGAAATATTGATTTACTAATTTTTTTACATAGATAATCAATGTGACAACACCATGTCAATTTATTGTTCATATAAAGCCCTAGGAATTTATGGCCACTTATGTCCTTTACGCTAGAGATCGATGTTAAGGTGAGTCTTATTTGTCAGGCTAATTTGCATTGATGTGGTTTTTTCCATGTTGCATTTGAGGTTGTTTTTGTCAAAATAATTTAACAAACGTTCTCCCAGAGAGCTCATATCCTGAATTAAATTCTTGTTATTTACAGCAGAGCAGATGACAGTTGTATCATCTGCATAAGATATTATACTTGCATTGTGAGTAGTAGGTAAATCATTTATATACATAATGAGCAGAATTGGTCCTAAAACACTACCCGAGGAACCCCGTATTTTACAGTCTTACAAGTGGAGTAATAGATGTTTTGATAGTTTGCAATTTGGTAATTAATTTGTGTGTATTGTGTTCTACCTTTCAAGTAAGAAGTAATTAAGCTCTTGGGTATTCCTCTTATACCATAATTGTCCAATTTTTTAATAAGAATATCATGATCGACACAATCAAATGCTTTTCATAAGTCAAAAAGTAAGGCTCCGACCTTTTCATTATTCTCTAACTTCATAGAAGCCTGGTGTACAAACTCTGCAACAGCAGTAATTGTTGACAGACCTTTTCTGAAGCCATGTTGGAAACCTTGAATGATGTTTTTTTTTTTCAGGAAATGTTAAATATTACCTTTTCAAATATTTTTGCTATTTCAGAGGTTAATGTAATGGGCCTATAGTTGTTTATATCATGTTCATCTCCTTTTTTATACATGGGCCACACTATGCTTGTTTTGAGAAAGTGAGGAAATTCATCTTTCTCTATTGAATTGCTAATAAGATACGAAATGGGCTTTGCTATGACATATTTACAATGCTTTAAAATTATGGGGCTTATTTCATCCCACCCATGTGATGATTTATTTTTTAAGTCTGATATGGATGTTTGTTTATGAAAAATATTCCTGACAGGAACTAATTAACACTACTGTATGTTTCACATGGGAAGAGTTCTCGCCTGTAGTGAATCAGCATTGCCAGCTTGTTACCCCCACTTTTTTAATATTTCCCTCTCTCCCGCACACCTGTGAGTGTTCTTGGCTCTAACGCAAATTGAATTTTCCAAAGTGTTATAATAATGCAGTTGTTGAAATCGTTTAAAATTAATTATAGTTTATGAATTACTTATTCTTCTAATCCAACGAAAATACCAGCAGTGCATCTGTATAGCTGTGAATGTTACTTATGTTAAGAGATAAATCATCATTGTCATTGTCTTCATAGTCTGAGTACTGCAAATTTATGATGATAGTTCCAAATCTCTTTATGTGCTATTTCTTTCCAAAGGTCATTTTCTTGTAGTTTGATAGATGGAGTCAACATGAAAAATTCAATGGCATGGCTGGGATTTGAACCAAGGATATCATGGCTAACATGCCGTCCTGACATTAAATTCTCCATTTTACTCGTATATTTCCCTGGTAGACCACTAGAGGCTCTTGCATTTGAGATACACTGTCTGTTGGGACTTACTACCGTAAGTACTTGAGTCCCAGGCTTCATCATTTAACTCTTATTATTTTAGTTAATTGATGGAAATTAATCATTTCTTCACACTAGCCATATATAGGCTAAGGTCTTTGATAGATAGAGTCAACATGAAAAATTCAATGCCATGGCCGGGATTTGAACCACAGATCTCCTAGTTTCCGTCCAGTCACTCTAACCCATTGAGGTACCATGGCCAATGTGCCTTTCTGACATTAAATTTTCCATTTTATTCGTATATTTCCCTGGTAAACCACTAGGGGCTCTCGCATTCAAGATACACCGCTTGTGTCGACTTATTATCGTAAGTACTTTCTTGAAGTTTACCTGATGTCTCACACAGTTTTCCCATTCTTGTTGTGTTCCTTGTTAATTTCTTTGTGAATAAGTCGTTCAACATCAGTCAGTTGAAAAATATTATTTCTGTTTGTAACAAAATTTGAGCCGACATTAACTCAGTTGGATTGTTCTAGCAGTAGTAAGGGGAAAGGTGGATTGTGTCTCATTGATCCAGCTGATATACTTTTTCATGGAAGAGTAACTGAATAATACTGCTTTGAACTCTAGAGTAAATAGAGATTAGGAAACATTCATAAAGAAAGATATAACGTGACGAGACACGTTCTGTCAGACCAGCAAGAAGTGTATCCTATCCTCTCATCGAATTTAACAAACACCTTGGCTTATTCAAAGCACATATTTCTTTTATCATGTCATGTCAAATGTTTAAGTTTCAGTTCTGAGTAATTTCAAATATACGTTCACGCATACATAACAACCAATAATGATATTCTTTACAATGCTTACGTCGCGATGCATTGTTATAATATAATGGTATCTACTGTATTTATTTGTATTAGGAAAACTATTTGAGCTAAAAATATGGGATTTTTATGGATATGTAAAACACATTACTCTCTCCTTCCACATGGATCAGTTTTTGATATTTGTCTTAGCGCGAATAATATTTATTAGAGATTGTTTATTTTGCCACTTGTCACACACACTTAGCGGGAATGTAATATGACAACACCGCAGGACTCTGATTGGTTGCTCACCTATTAGCGCTCAAGGATAATTGCCTTCCCATTTGAGACACTTGATAATAATTAATAATAATAGTTAACTTGGCTCGCTACTCTTCTTAATTTATATCAATGACGATATTAGCATAATAGTGACCAGCAGCAATTTATATAATTTTGCATTAAAACTGAATAATGCAATTGGTTTCAGGCGAATAAACTCACATTAAATATTGATGAAACTAAGGTCTTGAGGTTACAGGCATACAGTTCACAAAATCTCTCTCTGCGCATAGGCTCTGATAAGGCTGTGCTCGACCACACTTCTTTCATTAAATTCTTGGGTTTGCAGATTGATGCAAATCTTAATTGCAAAGGTCTATAGAGAGTATTGTACCCAAGTTGAGATCGGCCACTTTTGTGCTTAGGTTGTTGAACTCTTTTTATCTAACTCAGGCATTAAAACAGGTATACTGTGTATTGACTTTTTCTTGATGCTTCAAAAGCTTTTGACTGTGTGGATCATCAGTTATTAATAAAGAAACTTGAAGTATACAGTATTAGATAGATAGATAATTTATTGATCTTGTAAATCATACATTGTACATGAGTACTGTGATATAAGACACATCAAATTGTGAATTTACAGTGCAATTAACTATACTTGTAAATTAACATGTCACATCCAATAAGGACAAGCCAGTGTTTGTACATAATAATGTTTTATAAAGATATCTCAAGAATTTTATAATATACAGAATTGATTCAGAAATGTAACAATATTATAAACTTTCCATAAGTTCACTAACAGAATAAAAACAGTGGTCTAGCAAGTATGCCAAAACTGGCTTTTTAAATGCTGAAAAATTGCAAGTGGTTTTTTTGGCTATAGGCAGTTTATTAAAAAAAGTGATTCCTAGGTTTATTACACTGATGTGTGTTTGGAGGAATTTAGTAACAGTGACGTCAAAATTAATATAAAAATTATTTGTGGTTGGTTTATTGACACTCGTCACTTACTTTTTCATATATTTATGAGAGACTAGTTTCAAAGACCCTGGCCTCCATTTTCAATCTCTTTTTCAATCAAGAGATTGAAAATTTTTCAAGAGATTGAAAATGGAGGCCAGGGCCTTTGAAACTAGTCTCTCATAAATATATGAAAAAGTAAGTGACGAGTGTCAACAAACCAACCACAAATAATTTTTATATTTATTACACTGTTTTGATGAGCTCTTGTGTTACTTCTATTCACATGAATATCCATTCTCTTTCTAGTATTATGATTATGAACCGAGTCATTAAAGGTACAGTGGCCATTTCCTTTCATTAAATTTGTCTTTGTAAATTTTAAAATTTCAAAAATGAAAATACATGGGAGAGGTAAGATTTTAAATTTTTAAATAATAGTCTGCACGTAAATGTTGATTTAACTCCTCCAAGTATTCTTAGAATCCGTTTTTGCATTATGAATAATGATTTACAATGTGGTGAGTTACCCCATAATGCTATGCCATACGCAAAATACACGCTTCTGAGAGTTTTTATGTTAACTATGTGTACCAGTTGTCTGAAATTATAACAAATTGTACTCAGTTTTTTAATTAGATGATCAACATGTGTCTCCCACTTTAGGTTACTCTGTAATATAACAAACTACCCGATGGCATTAAAAGTATAACATCGGAAAAAAGGTTTAAACTGACTGTAAAATCATTTTTAAGAGAAGGTTGCTATTATTCAGTGGAAGAATACTTAAAACATGATCAACATATCAATGCTTCCTAAAATGATATTTGTTAATAAATACCTGTGCAACTTCGGAGGTGATACTTGTAATATTCAGAAAAGCTGTAAAAATATCCTACTAAAAGTAATGTCACAGACAACAGATGAGTTTCTAAGAAGTAAAATTAAATAATAAAGTAAATATTGATTTTTTTTGGTAAAAATTATGTCTCTTACAGCCTAGTTCTTAAAAATGTAATACATAAAACTATTATGTGACCTAAGTTGCATTATTCTTAATTACTATTTGTATTATTATTCTGTTAATTACTACTGCATTACTTTAATCACTATTGTATTATTTAACTACTATTGTATTATTTAATTACTATTGTATTATTCATAATTGTATTACTCATAAGAAATGTATTATTCTTATGGGTAAAAATTTGACGAAGCCATGAATATTGTATATTCCTAAGGTGAATAAAAGTATCTATCTATCTATCCAAAGACCAAGAAATTTAGTTCTATTTACATACTTAATTACTTTATTATTAAATATTAATTGTGATTGTACAGGAGACTTATTCTGAGAGAACTGAAAATGAATTACATGTGTCTTATCCAAGTTTACAATTAAATTATTGTTGCTGAACCATTTAGAAATATTACTGAACATTCTGCTCGATAAGATTTGTAGCTCTTCAAGTGCATTGCTTTCAATTAATATATTTGTGTCGTCAGCATATTGAACTATTGTTTTAGCTATGATATTTGACTGTAAATCATTTACAAACAATAAGAAAAGAATAGGACCCAAAATAGAACCTTGTGGTACACCAAACTTAATATATTTTGTGTCTGATCGGTATTCTTTAATTGGATCTTTTTTTGTATGTGAAATTTCTACTATTTGCTTCCTGTCCTTTAGATATGATTTAATCCATTCCAATGCATGCTCTCTAATACCCATATGTTCTAATTTTTGGAATAGTAAATTGTGGTTTAGTACATCGAATGCTTTAGTTAGGTCGAAAAATGCGCCTAGTATTTTGTCTTTGTTATCCAAAGTATTTATTACACTGTTTACAAAATGAAAAAGTGCAGTTTCTGTTGAGTTTTGTTTACAAAACCCATGCTGAGTTTTAAATATTAAATTATTCATCTCTATAAATGCTATAAGTCTTTTATAGAAAATCTTTTCCAGTACTTCAGAGAAGCTGGATAAGATTGAAATTGGCCTGTAATTTAGTAAATCTGTTTTAGTTAATTGATGGAAATTAATCATTTCTCCACACTAGCCAGGGCGCAGATGATCCTGGCAGTTGAGCGCCCTTAAACCCAACTATCCATCCATCCATCCATCCATCCATCCATCCATCCATCCATCCATCCATCCATCCATCCATCCATCCATCCATCCATCCACACCAGCCGTTTATAGGCTAAGGTCTTTGATGGTCTTTCTATCCATCAAATCGGTTTTATCTCCTTTTTTGTATAGTGGCTTTACTTTAGCAGTTTTTGGAGCTTCTGGAAACACTGCATTTTCAAGTGAGCTATTACATATGTCTGCTAATGGGTGTGCAATAAAAATAGAACATTTCTTTAGCAAAAAATCAGGAACATTATCAATACCTGAAGAGTACTTGGATTTAAAATTGGATATTACTGAAACGATTTCCTCGAAATCAATAGGGCACAAGAACATTGTTGTTTCACATATACGAGGGCTATCCAGAAAGTAGATTACGTTTTCGTCTGTTTCCGCTAGGGGCGGGGCTAGCGCGGCCATCTTGGGGTCAGAGCGTTGCGCAGCTCAGTCGGCATCTAGCCGTGCTAGTGAGAGGTTCGTGCTGTGCTCCGTTCAGATACTGTGACGGTTTGAAATCTCTGCGTTAATTGAAAATCCCGCGAGGTGCGTGCAGTAATAAGGCTTCTGACTGCAAAAAACTGTAAACCGATAGAAATCTATCGGCAGCTTTGTGAAGTGTATGGGGACAACATTATCACTGAAGGTGGAGTGCGTCAGTGGGTCATCAGATTTAAAAATGGCCGAACCAATGTTCACGACGAAGATCGAAGTGGGAGACCCAGCATAATGACTGCCGAACTTGTCGAAAAAGTCGATGCTAAAGTCCGTGAAAATCGAAGGTTCACAATAACGGAACTTTCTTTGAGTTTTCCACAAATTTCGCGAAGTTTGTTGCACGAAATCATCAGCGAAAAGCTTGGTTACCACAAGTTTTGTGCAAGATGGATTCCAAAAATCTTGACAGAGGACCACAAAAATCAGCGAATGGCTGCAGCGTTGAACTTTTTGGACGTTTACCATAAGGATGGTGACTCTTTACTCGATCGCATCGTTACTGGTGACGAAACATGGGTGAAACACGTGAACTGTGAAACGAAATTGCAATCAATGCAGTGGAGGCACACAAGTTCTCCCCAAAAACCCAAGAAATGCATGCAAACAATGTCGGCAAGGAAGATGATGGCGACTGTTTTTTGGGACAGAAAAGGTGTGATTTTGGTGGACTTCCTGGAAAGAGGCACTACAATAAACTCTCAAAGGTATTGCCAAACTCTCCAAAAACTCAGAAGAGCCATTCAAAACAAGCGCAGAGGAATGTTGAGCTCTAAGATCTTGTTGATTCACGACAACGCCCGGCCCCACACGGCAAATGTCACTCGTGAAGTTCTTGAATCTTTTAAGTGGGAGTTGTTTCCTCATCCGCCGTACAGTCCCGACCTGGCACCGAGCGACTTCCACCTATTCCCAGCAATGAAGAAGTGGCTGGCTATGCAGCGTTTTGATGACGACGCACAGCTGCAAGAAGAGGTAACGAAGTGGTTGAAGGCGCAGGCGGCCGAATTTTTCGACGAAGGAATTTCCAAGCTCGTACATCGCTACGATATATGCCTTAATTTGAATGGTGACTATGTCGAAAAGTAGTATTTGAGTGTGGCTTTCATCTGTATATAATAAAATTTGTTTCCTATACTTTGTTTACTTTTTATTCCAAAACGTAATCTACTTTCTGGATAGCCCTCGTATTTGCACTATTTGTTTTTAGTTAAGTACCCATTGTGGAGTGCTATTAGAGTAAAAGCAGGTAACTGGGTAATATCTTAGTTGTTAGACAGGAAACAAGGTACTGAAATCAGGTTGACTGATAGTATAAAACATTTATCATTGTTACAAAGTAATGAAAATGGAGTCCCTCAAAGTTCCTATCTAGGTCCCATACTGTTCTTATTATACATAAATGACTTGCGTGAACATCTACCAACTAAAGGCACTCATATGACACCACTTTACTTGTTTCAGCACAAAAAGAAGAGCAGTTAAATAGAAAATGTGTGGAGGTGTTATTAAGTCTGGAAAAATACATTTATACTCAAAATCTTACCCCAAATATTAATAAAACAAATTACTTACTATTTACACTGGGCAGGAGCTATATCTATAATGGACTGAATTTGACATATAAAGAAGAAAATATATCTAGAGTGCAAAACACAAAATTATTAGGCATTAACATTGATGATAATCTCTCCTGCAAAAATCACGTTTCGACTGATTACTCTAAACTTAACAGGACTGTGTTTTTGTTACGTCAACTAGTTAACATTTTACCTCCTCAAGAAATTAATAACTTATATTTTACTTTATTTCATTCACATCTGGAATATGGGACTATGTTATGGGTTCTGCTTGCACATCTATTTTCAGTCCAAAAGAGGGCACAATCTGAGTCATGTAGACCATACTTTAAGAAATTGAAAATCTTAACCCTCTTTTGTATATCTGTAAAGATGTATTTTTATATCTTGATAGATGGAGAGGGATGTAACGGTCGTTTCCAGTTATATTTAGAAAAGTTATGAAAAGTTCATAAATTTATAAAAAAATGATTATGTAAATCTACTTAGTAATTTAAATAAGTAAAAATATATGTAATTATGCATTGGCCGTAATAATAATTGTATGACGTAATGTTGTGACGTGGAATTAAATCGGCCAATCGCAAATTTAAGATAGGAGTAACGATAGTTACAAAAAATCAATAATCTTTATAGAGATGGTGAGTGTGATGGATAGTGGAGCAGGATCAAGTTGCAACTGTTTAAATATAACAAAGTAAGAATTTATCGATATGTTGGAAGTATACTGAAAGTGACTGGGAAAGGAAGTTCAAGTAAAATGTAATCCAAATAATACAATTAAATAGTTACAACATTTTACTTCTCCAAAACTTTATTCCAAACCACGCCTGAAACCAATATTCTCATGACTCTTATTTAATCAAACACAATCATCAAAAAACAACTCAAAATACAACGAATTAACCCTGTTATATCTAGCTTCTTGACGTGGGTCTTCGAAAAGTCAACGTGCATCCCATCTCAAACATAGAAATCCCGCACCTTGCGCCCGAACGTGTGGCTGATTAAGATGGAGATAAATTAACTGCGGATAAAGAGTTCCTGTTCTAGCAATGCGCAGTGGTATCTGGACGAGTCTACTTCAGAATAGTTGCAACTGAAGGGGAGGGCAGGTCAGTTCCATACCAGTTGCGAGCGAGTAAACAAGTGCAGAGCTACTGACTAATACTACAGCTTGTCTTCTTGTTCAAAAAGAGCATTTAAAAATGACACCTCCTAGCAGCATATTAGGAAATAAGGTGCTACATTTGCAAACACGAGAAGTAATAACCATTGTCTATAAATGTATAAAAAAGTAACAGTGCTCTGGGTCTGCTATATAAATCTGGGAAAGGGCCTCTGAGGCAACAGTTGTGTCTGAAAGCAGTTTAGGAGAGTTATTAACGAAAGAAAAGCCATTGGTGCTAGTGCAACAACGTCCTTCTTTATGTCCAGTAAACAAAGATTACGAACATACACAGAATCTAATTTAGATGTTTTAATTCTGAAGTAGTTAGATGAACTATGAATAATTTTTAAAATATAAAAACAAAGACCAGCTCTGAAGAAAGTGCTTATAAAGCTTCAAAATTCTATTGACTTCCAAGGCAGTTTCTGAACATTAAGAAAAGTTCTTTTGAAGCTAGGATTTATATTGGGAAATAACTAAGCGTGACAGACAAATTTTAATGGAACATCGTACCATACACACAAAAATATTCAGGGATATTGCAATGAAGTTTATATACTTTATATGGATGAAACTTATATCAATGCAGCACATACTAGACCATACACCTGGAGTGAAATTCATTATAGGGACTCTGCAGCAATGTCAAAAGGCCAACAGTTCGTTATCATGCCTGCTGGAGGAGAACAGTTTTTTGTTCCAAATTCCTATGTACTATTTAAGATCCAACAAAAGCGTGGAGATTACTACCAAAGTAAGAATTACAACTTAGTTTATAAGAGCTACAAAACTGGCTTTGAGAGTGACAATTGTGTTTGGACAGCATGTGCACGGCACTCCCCACTCATGATCTTACGTATGTGACGTATTGTGGCAATAGATGAACTGTCCCCATCACAGTTGCTACTCATCCCTACCGCGATAATACACGTTATTTTGTATGTAGAAAAACACTCAACAGTATCCCCTTGTCTAAATAACAATATACACAAACACCACACTCGCAGACAAAATTACTTTTTTCTTCAATCATATACGCACCAGTTTGGAAATAAAAATATTATTTATGCTGGATCAAAATACTTTGGCATATTACCAAAAAGACTGAAGTCAGCGATAGACAGGAATAATTTTAAAAAAGAGCTCAAAATGTATTTGTTAACCCATTGTTTTATAATGAAGATGAGTTTCTTATCTATAATGAAAATTAATCACATTTTAAGCGTAGTTGAGTTTTAGACGTAATAGCATGTACAGATTTACATTATCAATATTTAGGTTAATTTTATGAACTTGTATTCCTTGTCACATGACTAATTGTCTATATGTGTATACTGTCATTTTATATTGGAATTATTTTGTATTTTAAACTGACGTGGTCTATGTAACACTGTTTTTGTGTATACTATAGGATGATGATGATAGTTAGTTAGTTAGTTTTTTATT